>PVKS010006838.1:48381-76269 GCA_004027875.1 Aplodontia rufa | reverse complement strand
ATGGATGGTTATGGAAGAGATCATGATGAGTAAAATCAGCTTAACCCAGAGATCTAAGGGTCGATTGTCTCCACTCATCTGTGGAGGTGGGGTCTAGACCCTGGACAATGAGAAAGTTGGTCTAGTAGCATGAGTTAAATCCAGATAAGATGTAATGCTTTACAATCTAATACTTTTTTTAGAGTTATAATGGGAAGGGAGGGATAAGGGAGGGTAATTGGGGGGGTACTCCTGGGGATAATTGCAATATCCAGAATGTATACATATTTTATACACATTTTATATTATTTTGTTAAAATCTTGTAAGGTTGCTCAAAATAAAAAAAAATTTTAAAAAATGATAACAGAAAATGATGATTTGTTATCTAGAATATAATACCTGGCTAAATTGTCCTTGAGAAGTGAAGAGATATCTGGGTGAGGTGGCATATGCCCATTTTCCTAGCTACTCAGGAGTCTGAGGATTTCAAGCCAGTCTTGTCAACTTAGTGAAATTTAACTCAACATAAAAAGGGGTTGGGATATAGCTCATTGGTATAGCATTGCTGGGTTTGATTCCCCAGTATGGTAAAAAGACTTAAAAATGTGAAGGGAGGGTAATTGGGAGGGGGGCACTCCTGGGGATAATTGCAATGTCCAGAATATATACGCATCTTATACACATTTTATATTGTTTTGTTAAAATCTTGTAAGGTTGCTCAAAAAAAAAAAATGTGAAGTGATACAGCCATTCTAAAACCTGAGAAAATCTATCACCGGAAGACTAGTCTTGCCAGAAATAAGGGAGTTCTTTGAATTGAAACAAAAATGTAGCTATATGAAAGTATAAAACTCACTGGTGAATAGTCAAAATAGGAATACTCTAGTACTGAAACAAAAATGTAGCTATATGAAAGTATAAAACTCACTGGTGAATAGTCAAAATAGGAATTCTCTAGTACTATAAAGGTGACTATAAAGTCAGTCAACTCTGATAGAGATCACAAATATAGTAAGCACAACTCCAGCTACGAACCACTGGTTAACACGTAAAATATGACTTCAATTGCATAAAATGTGTGTGGAGAATGAACAGCATAGAGGCTTTGTATGCAATTGAGACTGAGGTACTGTAAGTAGATTATAACAATATTTTATGTAAGTTTCACTAATCTGCCTTCCAACTCTAGTAAATCCTCAAACAAAAGTGAAAAAACATACCACTACAATAAGTCTCAAATTAAAAGAGGAAGAAAACTACAAAACAATTAAAAATCAACAAAAATCTCTCTATATAGCTCAGTGCCAGACGCTATGCAGTGAGATTTTGCATGTGTCAGAAATTAAGGCCCTGTGCACAGGACAGAGCTCATTGAAGGAATAGTTGTAAGACTGGACAGGAGTCAGGAAACCTGCACACAGGTGGGACAAATTCAAGTTCAGGCTTGTATGATTTTCAGTCTTCCTCAAGGGTAGGGCATACCTATCCTTCTCCCAATACTGTGCAGGTCCCTGCAGCTATAAGATCCAGGTGCAACCAAGCTTCTTCACCCTTGGTGGACATGGGGATATTTCTACCGCACACCCCCAACCTCATACAGGTATGGTAAGACTGGTACTCAGTTTTAGAACTATCCTGTGAACTGGCAGACACAGAACTGTGCCCTAGCGAGACAAACTTGTGCTTTAGCCTGCATCAGTACCAGCTGGGTTTGGGCTTCAGTGGACCCTTCATACTATAGGCCTTTGTAACTGTGGCCTTAGATGCAACCTAACTTAGCACCAGCTTGGGTGGCCAAGGGACTGCCTTTACCAACACTACCCCATCCTTCAGGTGGAATATTATTTTCCAAGATCCCATTCACTGGAGATAGGAGAGGACAGTAAGCACAAGAGTTGATTCTTGTACCAGGTGCTGGGCTGGTGAAATTTGACACTAGGCAGATGCTAATGGCCCCATCCCAGTCTGGCATGTGCATGTAGCCTCTGGAATAGCTCTAGTGGGGATGACATATGACCCTGGTCTATTGGACTACAATTTCAGGCAGCCTCACCTTTCACAGGCTGCAGCAGTCTAAGACCATGGGTCTACCTCAGCAATAGGCATCCCACAGCAGGGTGGGTGTTGGTCCTATCCCAGGGTTGTGTAAGTCTTGGCAGGCTATGGGCTCAGTATAACATGTCTTGGCAGCATTAGTGGCCACAAGTCTGTCATAGGAACCTGGAACAGGTTCATCCATGGTGATTCTGTACAGTTCTGACCACAGACACCTACTCTATACCCAGGGAGAAGCTTTTGAGGAGAGTACACTCCTAGTTCTTTGTTGGCCGGGGGGGGGGGGGGGGGGGGGGGGGGGGGGGGGGGGGGGGGGGGGGGGGGGGGGGGGGGGGGGGGGGGAGGGGGGGCAGAACACCCCAACAGGGTATCTGGGCAAAACCTGGGCTTGGGTCAACCTCAAGTATTGAGCCAATAGTAACAATAGCAGATTATCAGCTGGACCTGGGTGTCATATAGCACTAACATAGTTTAAAGGATTATATTCTTAGATGAAATACACATTGCTTAGAATTTCTGAAAAGTTGGAGAGTAAAACTAAGTCAGATTAGGAATACTGGGTTAAATAAATCCATTTATGCTTAATGTGTAGCACACATTCAAGCATCAAGCATTTTCAGGAAATCATAATCTAACATAATACTCAAGATATATCAGAAACTGACCTGATAGTAATCAATATGAGATAATTGAGAATTTAGAACCACCGCTTTAAATAAACTTAATGAGCTTGAAGAAAACACAAGCATTTCAATACTCTAACAGAAAACAAAAACTTAGAGATGTAAACAGTTTAAAACCAGAAAGTTTTAAACTGAAAAAATATACTCAGTGAAATTAAAATTGTGATCAAAAGACCTCCAGAGCAGAATAGATCAAAAAGAATTAGTGAGCTTAGAGACAGACGTCTTGAAAACACAAAGTATGAGGAAAACAAGGAACGTTGATGAAAAGCAATAATATTTGAATTGTTGGGATTCAAGCAGGACTTGAGAACACTAAAGGAATAGGATTATTCAAAGAAATAATCAGCTTTCCAAAACAAGGAAAAGATACACATCTTCAAGAATAGGAAGGTCAAAGGTTTCGTGTCAGATTTAGCACAATGACATCTTCCCTCCAACATCTTTTAAGTGTACTCTTAAAGATGAATGATGAGAAGATTCTCAAGGTTGCAAGAGAAAACAAATAAAAGACAAGGGCATCTCCATTCATCTGAGAGTAGACATCTCAGCAAAAGCTCACAGGCAAAGGAGCAGATTTTTCATAGTACCAAAGGTAGGGTAAGGGGACCATCCACTGAGAATACTGATCCCAGTAAAGCTATCCTTCAGAAATAAAGAAAGGAAAAGACATTCCTATGTACACAAGCAGAGAATGTCTTAGCCAGACATGTTCTACAATAAATGCTAAATTATTCAAACTGAAGGATAGAGATATCAATGGTTAAGAAAACACAGAAAAGTATAAAACTGAGTAATTACATAAATTATAAATTATATAAATTCAGAATTTATTACTAATATTGTGCTAATTTTGCAAGCATGGTATGTGAACCATTCATATTAGTATGAATTCTAAAAACAAAATAACTACAGCAATATGCTGAGATAGGCAATATAGGAAGATGTACATAGTATGCCAAAAATTCAAAATGTAGGAAGGAGTGTAGAAGCTTAATTTCCTATTTGTTTATTTTCTTTTGTTCCTGATTTTATCCTTATAATCAACTTAATTTGATATCATTTAAAAATAATTATAATCAAATGATATTCTAAGCCTCATGCTAACTATAAAGCAAAGACTGCAAGAGAGAAAACCACAATAAGGAAATTAAATGCACTATTTGATCACTTAACTACCAAGGAAGACTGGAAGAGGACAAAAGGAAAAAAAAGTAGAAAAAAATTACAAAATAGCCAGGGCATGACTTTATTTATCAATAATTGTTTAGAATATAAATAGATTACATTCTCCAAGTAAAAATCATAGAGTGACTGAATTGATTTTATAACACACAACTATGTTGCTTATAAGAAACTTATTTTACCTCTAAGGAAACAGACCAAAAACTGATGGTATTTACGCAAGTGGAATCTAAAAGAAAGCAGGAATACCCATTCTTATCAGATAAACATGTTTGAATCAAAAAACAGTAGGAAAAGATTATTTATATATAAAATGATAAAGGGATCAATTCTAAATCTAAATGCACCCAAATATATGAATATTAATAAACTTAAAGAGAAAAAAAGGATCCCAGTGCAACAGTTGGAGACTTCAATACCCCATTTTGTTTCTTGCAATGTACCAATTATCAAGGCAGTAAAAGGAAATGAAACAGCAGAGTTTGGGGCTGGTGCAGTTGTTCAGTGGTTACGGTGCTTGCCTGGCATGTGCAAGGATGCAGTTTGATCCCCAGAACCACAGACACAACAAAGTGTTTTAGCAATGAAATTTACATGAAAAACTAAAAAAAAAATTGATTCTCTCTCACACACACTCTCAAAATAAATAAAAAACATAGTTAAATTGCATCCAATTCTGAATGGCATCTAAATAAAAGCTGCAGAGAAGTTAGATATTTTTTCATCAGCACATGGAAGTTTCTTCACAATAAATCATAATGTAGGCCACAAAACAAAGAACAAGTTTGGCTTTTCTAAAATCAAAATCATGTCAAGTGTCTTTTCAAACCACAATGCAATAAAATGAGAACTTGACTACACCAACTTTGGAAATTATGCAAATGTGGAAATTAAATAACTTACTTTTAAATAACCAATAGATCAAGAAAGAAGCTAAACATTTCTTGAAACAAAGGAAAACAGAAAATTCTAAAACTCAGGATACTGAAAAAAGATCACTAGGAGGAAAGTTTAGAGCAACTGATACTTGCATCACAGAAGAAAAAAAGAAATGGATTTCAAACAACTTAGGATTTTACTGCATATCCAGAAACTAGAACAGCAGAAACAAATCAAACCTCAAATTATCAGGAGGAAAGAATAGTAAAAATCAGAGCACAAATAAATGGAGACCAAAAACTTATGTAAATTAACAACAAAAATAAAAGAACCAACTGGTTTTTAAAGAGTGACAGTGATGGGGGAGGGGGGAGGGAGAGAAAGAATCAATTTTACTTAGTTTTTCATGTGATTTTCATTGCTCTGACACTTCATTGTCTGTGTGGTGCTGGGGTTTGAACCCAGGCCCTTGTGTATGCCAGGCAAGCACTATAACCACTGAGCCACCACTCCAGGAACCAAGCTGGTTCTTTGAAAACAAAGCAGACAAATCCTTTAATGAGGGAAATAGGAAGACATAACCGACACCACAGAAATATCAAGGATTAGGGATTATTATGAGGAACTATATGTCAGCAAATTTTATAATCTAGAAAAAAATATGGAACAATGCCTACAATTTATCTTGACTGAATCATTATGAAATAGAAAAACTGAAGAGAACAAGAAATAACAAATTTGAATCAATAGTGAAAAAAACTCTTCCAAAGAAAAGCCCAGGATAGGATAGATTCATGCTGAATTCTACCAAACATTTAAAAAGGAAATAATCTCAGTTCTCTACATTATTCCACATAAATTGAAGAAATTCTTGACATCAACAGAGTGAAGAACAAAAACTGTATGGTCGTCTTGATAGATACAGAATAGGCATTTTATAAAGTCAAATAAAAAAGCTTGAACAAATTAGCAACAAAAGCAATGTGTCTCAGCATAATAAAGTCCATTAATAGATCACCACTAACATTACACTGAACAGAGAAAAGTCAAATATTTTCTAGATCTGGAACAAACAAGGATGCCCATTCGCATCATTTTTATTCAACACAGTTCTGGAGGTTCTAGCCAAAATAATCAGGCAAGAGAAAAAAACTGAAAGGCATCCAAAAAGAAAAGAGGAATGTAAACTGTCATTGTCTGCAGAAAACACAATCATATAAAAACCAAAATCTTCACCAAAAAAATACTAGAAATGATTCAAAGTTGCAGGATACAAAATGTATACAAAATTCATATGGTTGAATTATGCCAATAGAATTATGGTCTTGGAGGAGGAAAAAAATGTCAAAATATCCATACTTTGTTGTACCCTTTTCAGTTTCTATTAAAATACCAGTACTATTCCTTAAAGGACTAGGAAAAAACATGAAAATCCACATAGAATAACAAAAACAAGAGGAAACATAGCAAAGGCATCTTAGCCAAAAAGACCAGTAGGAGGAAATAACACTATCAGACTTTACAATATACAACAAAGTTGTAGTCAAACAGAATGGTATTGCAGTAAAACAGACAAATCAGTGCAATGGAATAGAAACCCTAGAAGTCAACCCACTCATTTATAGCCACCAAGAACCCACTGGAGAAACAGTCTTTTCAATAAATCATGTAAAAAATGGATGTCCATATGAAGAAGGAAACTAAACACCTATTTCTCACCAGTTAAAAAAAACCAAAAACAGTAATACACACACAAACTTGAAATCAATTAAAGTCTAAAATGAAATATCTAAATTATGAAACTACTATAAAAAACAAGTAAAATCCTTCAGGAAATTGGAACGTGCAAGGATTTTGGGTGGCAAAACACCAGAAAGCATAGGAAACAAAAGCCAGAACGGACAAATGGGATTACAAACTAAAAGTTTTCTACACAGCAAAGAAAATAGTGTGCAGAGACAACCTACCACAGGAGAGAAATGCTTCCAGACTGTCCCTCCGACAAGGAGTTTACAGCCAGAATAAACAAGGATCTCCAGACACTTAACGGCAGAATGGGCAACGGGCCCAAGCAGACAGCAAGCAAAAACTAACAGTCACATGAAAAAAAATTCAACATCGGTAATCAGGGAAATTCAAAAACCACAGTGAGATACGACCTCATCCTAGTGAGTATTATCCAAAAGATAACACGTGCTGGATAGAATACAGACAAAAAGGGAATCCTGTATGCTCTTGGTGTGAATCTAAATTAGAGGACTCATTGTGGAGACCAGTAAGACAGTTCCTCATAAAATAGAACATACGATGCAATAATTCCACAACTAAGCATATATCAAAAGAAAATGAGGGACTGGAGCAGTTTGCTCAGTTTTAGACTGCTTGCCGGGCAAGCGTGTGGACCCGGGTTCAAACCTCAGCACCACACACACAACTAAGTGTTGGAGAAACAGTCCAGATAAAATTATTTTCCCTCTATAAAAAAATGAAATAAGTATGTCCAAGAGATGTCTGCAACCCATGTTCACTGCAGGACTGTTAACAATGACCATGAGACAGCAATAACCTAAGTGTCCACAGACTGATGAATGGATAAAAATAATGTGGTACATTTGCATAATGGAATTTCATTTGGCCATAAAGAATGAAATCTTGTCATTTCTGGCAACATAGAGAAAAGTGGAGAACATTATGTTAAATTAAATGTCAGGTACAGAATGACAAGCGTCACATTGTCCCTCTTAGTCGTGGAATCTACAAAACTCAGTTTCATCGAGGTTGAAAGTAAATGGTGTTTACCAGAGGCCAGTGGGGAAGGAAGGTTGTATAAGGGATCAGGAATGATTGATCAACAGGTACTGAGATACAATTAGAAATAGTTTGGGTGTGTTATTGTACAATAATGGAAACAGACAATGTACTATACTTTTCAAAGTTAGCAGAAATGAATTTGAAAGGAGTCACTGCAAATATATGATAAATGTTTAAGAATGTATTTAGGCTTATCTTGATTTAAACATTATACAAGGTATAATGCATCTAACCATTATGACATACTTTATTAACATATAAATAGATCCTAAAATTTAACAAAATGCCACAAGTCTTTACCTATCAATGATTACATAGTCTAAATTATCAATAAAAATAGAGCGACTGAGTGGACTCCTCCCCCCAAAAAAACAAATATACTGCCTACATCAGTATAAATTCTGTTCAAGTGAAGGGATTAAAGATATTCCAGACAAATGGTAAGAGCAGAGCTGACAAGAAAAAAAAAATCACAACTGTAAGATGAGATAAAGTTATGATGAAAAAGGAATTAAATATCATACATGCACAGTTGGAGAATATAAAGCAAATACTAATAAATCTAAAGGACAGGAGACTACTGCAACAGTAGTAAGAGACTTCAATATTATAGTTCTAACAATGCCAGATCATCTAAAGTCAATGTGACAAATGGTGGACTTTAACACTTCAGATTTAAAAATGGACCTGATGGAAGAAATATACCTCAACACAAAAGTCCTACATGAAAAATCCTATGGAACACTCACGGTGAAAAATTAAAAACTATCCCTTTAAGATTAGACTCACTCTTATCACGTCTATCAACATAGTACTGGAAGTTCTAATCAGAGCAACTTGACAAGAAAAAGAAATTTAAAGTTTTCAAATTTGAAAGAAGTGCAATTGTTGATGGCATACATAATCTTATAGAGAACCTTAAAGACTCCATCATGCAAAAATATGCAATAGTAGCATCTCTTTGTACTATTTATATAAAATTCATAAATCAACAAAAATGGAATATATAGGAGAAAAATGTAACGAAGGAAAGAATTTGCAGATTAAAAAAGTGGGAAAATAGCCTATTTATATGGAAGCATATTCTTCTGTCTAAACTAAAGCAATATGCAAATTCAATGTAATCCCTATCAAAATTCTAGCCTCATTTTTCAAAGAAAAAAAAATCCTAAAAATCATATCAATCCCATAACAGCCTCTGAATAGCAAAAATGATTTGTACTTTTCAAAATCTATTACAAAACTATAGGAGTCACAACAGCATGATAGTGTTTTAGCATAACAACAGACACATGAACCAATGTAACAGGATAGAGACCCCTGCCCCCAGACAGTGTGAATTGATTTTCCACAAAGTTGCCAAGAACACGCAATGAAGAAAGGACATTTCCTCCAATAAGTGGTTTGGGGAAAACTGGAAAACATATGAAGAATGAAATTGTGCCCTTATACCATTCTATATACAAAAATCAACTCAAATGGATTAAAAATTAAAATTTAAGTGCTACATTTATGAAGCTGCAAGAAAACAAGGACAACAAAAAAACACATTAATTAAAAAAAGCCTTGGCATAGCAAAGGAAATAAAGTAAAAATGCAAGTCAAAGAACAGGAGAAAATATTTGCAAACCAAACATAAGATGTGAATACACAAAATGTATCAGGAACTTGTACTCAAGAGTGAGGAAGCAAATCACCCAGATTGCTTTTTAAAGGGGGAAGCAGATCTGAATAGATATTTCACAAAAAAAGGCAAACCAATAGCCTACGAATAAGAAAAATGTTCATCAGTAATCAGGAAAATCCATATTAAAATAAATTATCACCTCATACCTGTTATGAATATCAAAAAGACCAAAGATAAAAGTATTGGAAAGAAAACCCTGTGCATTCTTGAAGTGTGCATACATCAAGTCATTACAGAAGAGAATATGGAGGTTCCTCAGAAAGCTAAAAATAGAATTTAAACCATCAGTCACACTTCTGCACAGATAGTCAAAGAACTTAAGAACAGCATGCAAGCAAGATGTCTGAGCTTCTGTATTCATTGCAGCATTATTTGTAATAGCCAAGACATATAAAATAGGTGTCTATCAGATGAGTAAACAAAATGCGGTATCTGTTTACAATTAACATGGCCTTTCACAAAAGCATAATTCTGTAATTTGCAACAACATGGACAAAGCTGGAGGATACTATGCTATGCAAATAATTCTAGTATAGAAAGACAAATTCCACATTAACTCATCAATAAGACATCTAATAGAAATTGAACTCAGAATGTTGGGACCAAAGTCTAGAAATGGGGGTGGATAGGGAAAAGGAGACTGCTGATCAAAGGACACAAACTTCAGTTAGATAGGGGTATGCTTTAGTAATGTATTGCAAAGAATGGTAACTATAGTAATAGTTCCCTGTGTATTCCAAAATTATTAATAGATCTTGAAAGTTTTCACTACAAAAAATGATATGTATATGGAGGTGATGGCTTGTTAATTAGCTTGACTTAATCATTCCGCAGCATTAAGACACCACACTATAACCCATAAATAAACACATTTGTTAAATAAAACAAAGTGTAGGCTTTAAGTTTAAGAATCAGTGTGTGGGGGCTGGAGCAGTGGCTCAGTAGTTGGAGAGCTTGTTGGGCATTGTGAGGAACTGGGTTGGAACCTCAGCACCACATACACAACTAAGTGTTGGAGAAATAAAAGTCAGATGAAAAAATAAAGTTGATTCTCTTTCCTCTCTCTTGTACTCCCTTTAAAATAAAATGTTGATGAGGTAAAACTGTTTTAAACTCTTCAAAAAAAAAAAAAAACCTTTGAAAATATTAACAACAAAAAAAAAAAAACAAATTTTTCAGCAAACTGGTCAATAAAGAAATCCCAAATAAGTGAAATATATACTAAGGCATAACTATAGACAATTTTAAAATTATAGTGCATTTATAATGAATTAAGTGAAAATATATGATTCCATTAAGAAAAAAATTAGCTTACCCATATTAACCAAAAATTTAGAAATACTGAGTAATACAAGTAATGATATTCAATCTGTTATGTAAAATCTATCCCTATGTATCTATATCCTGTAGTGTTTGAAATTTAATCTTACCAAGCTGGAAAAAAAGACAAATAATGCCTACTTTATTTAAAATGCCCCAGAAAAAAAATGGAAGAAATCCAATTCCTTTAACTCACTATATGTGACAAATTATGATCTCTAAATCAAAGTCCATAAAGAAAAAACAGACCAATTTCACTTATAAAACATACATATGCAATGGTAATATAAAATAAAGTGTTTGATTTTTTTCCCCCGAATTAAAGGTCCACAAAAAATCCATAAAATTTCTGAAAGTATTAACAACCTGTTAGAAAATGCAAATTAAAACAAGATATCATTTATTACTGTTTAGCAAAAACGTTCTCACTTTGATAGAAATTTAATTACCAATAGGTGAATACTTTTTTTTCCATTGTAAGGCAAAATTAAATTGGAACAATCATCTTGGGCAGTAATTTGATGATATCTAGTAAATTTAAAATTCTTATAAACTGTCCATCAGTTCCACTTCTAATAATTTTTCTAAGACCTTGTCCGGTCCCAGCTGGCAAGAACCGGTCGGGTCTCATGGGTGGTTGACTGGGAATGAAGTAGACCCACCGGCCCTGGGTTCTCCAAGCTTCACTTTTCCCTTTACCGCGGCTGAAGGCCTCCAAGCGCTTCCACCTTCTCTCTTTTAGAGGCAAGACGTTAGAACATTACATTTAGAGTCAAGGCTATTCACATTTTCTCCCTTTAGAGTCCCTGTTTCTACTGCTGCACTAGAGTCCCTATTTCTACCGCCGAGGCTTTCCTTCCTCTCTTACTGCCTGCATGTTAGGGTTTCTTCTTCTGCGTCTGCTGCTGCTGCTTCTCTGTCTCAGCTTCTTCTGCTCTCCTCTGTCTCTGCCGCAGCTGCTTCTCTGACTAGTGGCTACTTCTCTGTCTCGTTTCTGCTGCCTGCATGGGAAGGTCTCCTCTCACTAGTGTCATCTATATTTCTCGCTCCGTACCCCTGGTATATATGTTACAATAACCAATAGGGACAGTACAAACACATTCAACCAATTTTAACAAATGAGCAGCCAAATAGCTTAGTCATGCTGTCAGGCAGTTTGCCAGTTACAAGCCAGCTGGGCTTCTTAGAGTTGTTTACCACCAATTCTTTTACAAGCCAGCTGGGCCCTTTACAGAGTTGTTTACCACTAATTCTTTTCTCTGGCATCATGTTGGGCTTAGTCTCCCACAAGACCTAGTCTTGCATAAGTGAACATAGAGCACGTCAATGTTCTACATAGCAAAATATGTGAAAATAAAAAATTGGGAAACCTTAACTGCTACCATTAGGGATGTAGATAAAATTGTAATATATTTATATACTAATATACAATAGTTTAAAATATCAGAATATTTTATTCATGGTGATATTACAAATAAAGTGAATTAAAATGAGATTATTAAAAGTATGTTTAAGCAAGACTAATATTATATGGACTTTTGCTGCAGACGATCACAAACATACCCTTGTACTATACTTAACCTTTTATCATCTAAAAAAAAAAAAAAACTGCTTGAAATACACAAGGCAACAGTTTTATGGTATTATGTAACAGGCAAAGACTGATCTTTGAAGAGAGAAATAAATGAGTTAATTGCTGTGCTTGAGTTTTCCTTGTCTGGTGAAATTTTCCAAATGATAATAGAAAGAGGTAAAGGTCTAACATTATACCTGTCTTATTGAGCTGATTATGCAAAAAAAAAAAAAAAAAATCCTTGGACAGAACATACCATGGTGCTAGAGATTTAATATTCAATGTTTTCCTCTTACAAAACATACTAAAACTGAATTTCAACTGTATTAGTATTAAGAGGTTGTACCCTTATGGAGTGATTGGGCCATGAGAGCCCCTTTCAGGGTTGGAATTAGTTAAAGGATGAATTCAGCCCTGTTGCTCTCCTACTCTGCCATCAGTTTCTTCTTTCTGCAGGATGCAGCACTGAAGGCCTCAACTCTGGAGTGGAGACTAGGCCCTCATCAGATTCTAAACCCTCTGGTACTTTGATCTTAGACTTCTAGTCTTCCCATCTGTGGAAAAATAGATTTCTTTATTAAACACCTATTCTCTGGTGGTCAGCTATAGTGGCACAAAACAGACTAAGACATGTGGGAAGGCCATGAGGAACACAGCATCACTAGAAAGTTCAGTGGTAGCAGTTCTCTGCAGAGCCAATAATAAACATCTAATTAACTGAGCTCAATAACACTGACTTCTACAGGACGCTGAAGCAACAAAAGTCAATTAGTGAAGCCTTAACCTCCCAAAGCTAAGAGATCACAAATTTACTAATGATCAACAAGTGGTATCCAGGGTGTTCTGACAGAATTATACAGATGGTTAATAGAATGTAGCCTTTCCGGGGTAAAACAAATTAGTCATTAAAGAAGCTACTAGCATTATACCAGAAGAGTCGTGGGTGGAACATTTAGAAACTGACAGCAACTCCTCAATAAAAAGTCACAGTCCCTTCCTAAGCTCGCAGACATTAGCCCACTTGCAGACCCCATACTCCTTGACTGAGGGGGACTCTGCTTATGCTAATAGCAAAGAAATGAGTCCCTCAGTCTTTTTCCTAAAGAATTTCTGTCCATTTACCTTTAGAGTTCTTCAGTGGGTAAAGGAGGAAAGAAAATATCCAATCAGTTGAGGAAACTATTGAACACAAAATCTGAGTTGCTACTGACAGGTAAAGAATCAAAGCCATAAGTTACCTTTGTTAGAAAATGGAATATGGAAACCAGGAAGTAAAGGGCTTAGAACAGGATTATAGTTGGTCTACTGAATTCAAAGATCCTTGGTGATTATTTCCTTTGTACTCACTGCATAATTAGGATTGTTGTATTTGGCAACTGGTAAAATAAATACATGTAATGCATCTTTGCTGTGAGGGAAGAGTAATTTTAATAGATAAATGTCAAGTAGAAATATCAAGACTACCACCATACCACCGAGACTGTAAACAAAAAATATTACATTCTGTGGACCATGACAGAGATTGGTGCCACCCTTAAGGGACTATAAGATACAGATACAATGGTATCCATCAGATCTCCATTCAGTTTGCCAATCTGGTCTCTGTAGAAGCTGGATGGATCATGAAAGGTGGCACCAGATATTCTTACCAAGCAGTAACCCCTATCATAGCTACATATCAGATATATCCTCAAAAATCAAATTATAGCCTTAGATACAAGATACATGACCAATGGCTTATCATATATTCCTTTGTTTCAACTATAAATATCATTTTGTAATCACATAAAATTAACAACATACATTTACAGTTTTACCTCAGAACTGTATTAAATCCCTAAGCCTTTGTTAGACTATATTGCAAAGACAAATTGATCATCCGGCTATAATTGCAGAATATCAAATTAGCCTATTACAGTAATTACATGTTGATCAGGTCAGAAGAAGAAAAAATTTTTTTTTTAAAGAGAGAAGGAAAGTGAGAGAGAGAAAGAGCAAGAGACAGAGAGAATCAGTTTTTATTGAGATTTTCACATGGCTTTCGTTGCTCTGACACATAGTTGTGTATGTGGGTGCTGGGGTTTGAACCTGTGAACTTGCACATGCCGGGCAAGTGCTTTAACTGCCGAGCCACTGCTCAAGCCCCCAAGTTAACTAAATTCTTGAATCCTTTCTAAGAAAAAAAATCTGAGCTCAAGAGAAAGTGAATTTTTTCTGTCACACTTGATAAATTTTAGGGGTTCAATGGCTAGGAGTGTACTGGAACACCCTTTAAGCAAATTAAAAGAAACTAATTGAATCTTGTGACTCCTGCCACAAAGAAGGAAGCACAACACCTAGAGGGCCTCTTGGAGTTTTAGAAAGAGCATACATCACACCTGAGGTAATGTTCCAGTTCATAAAACAGGTGATACAAAGGATACCAGCAACAAATGGGGCTCAGCAGCAGGGCCATGTGAGGCTATATGTCATGTCAGACCCTCCAGGGTTGGAGGTATCTGTAGTGAAGAGAATGTATGTAGTGTTTGGCAAGCATGCCTGGGAGAATCCCCATGAAGACTTGTGGGGTTCTGAAACATGACCTTGTAGTCATGGCTACACAATCCACGTTCTACAGTCAGTGTCTGAACTAAACCCTGTCAGATACACCAACTCACAAATTGTGCAGGCCCAGCAGTAGAGTAACCTCTCACAAACTGAAGTGATATCTGATTTCATGCTGAAGCAGTATCGAGGAGCAGAAGCAATCTGTTTATCCATGTTTTTCAGAGAAAGAACTGATAAGATACATAGAGAAACACTAAAAAGCAGCATTAGCTTACCTGATTATTGCAGAGAAAAATCACATGACAAGCCCTCCGCAAGCTGCAGAACCCAGGACAGCCAGGAGCTTGGCTCAGTCTAAGTCCAAGGTCCTCAGAGCCAAGGAAGCTAATGATGTAATTCTTTGCCAGCACCAGGCTAAATTCCAAGAGGTGAAAGGGAGCTGGGCCAGAGAACCTGGAGCTATTCTGAGTCCTCAGGTAGAAGAACAGTCAGGCTGTAGAAGAGAAGGGTGAGAGCGTTCCTTTCTACCTCCTTTTATTTCCATCTGGCCCCCATCTGATTGGACGATGCCCACAGATCTTCCTCTAACTCACGTGCTGATCTTCTCTGGCATGGATACACCTGGTGGGCATCCCAATTATTCCAATCTCAAGCAAAACCAGCTGAATTTACTTATCAACAGAAGGATGATGGGTTCAGTGCCTATTGAGGCATTGAGAATAAATACTTTCCCAGCTACCCGAGTATCTCTTCAGGCAGTCAAGTTGATACTCAAACCCCACAACCACACAAAATGCATGAAACGTAGCCCTTGTCCTCATGGTATCCACAACTGTGGTGCCAGCACTTCTCCTCAGCTCATACCCAAGGTGACTTGGAAACTGACAGTATAGGGGTACAAAACAGCTGACACACAGCCTAACTCAGGGGGACCCTGAGACAGTGGAGACAATGGATAGAAAAAAAACAGAATTTCAGGGTATGTTTCTGGTCATCCATACTTTAGAGTAAGAAGGGAGACCTGAATTTAGAATATGTAAGGATTTATTGGCAGTGAAAAATGCTTTGGTTGGCTGACAGGGAGAGAAAAGGAAGGAAAAGATTTCCTTTCCTGGAGTGTAAAAGGAGATAAAAGACAGGCATATGGGTGGACCTAGGGAAGTGGACACAGAGTGTGAGTGTTGTATCACATCTTATGTCCTCAAGAAAACATCCTTCATAGAGGAGGCAAGAATTAGAAATGAGCCAGCTAGGAGAGCTAGCCAACCTCTCACTGAACCACTACAGCACTGACATATGGGCAGCGAATAAAGTGAATGGCTGATGTAGAGGCTATTTATGTGCCCAAGAGTATTTGCTTCTACTGAGTGATCTGTGCAAAGCCAATTTCAAGCATCCAAACAGACAACAATAAAGACCAATGTTGAACTCTCCTCCCATTTGGGCATAAATCCTCGAGGAGAATTATTCACTTATTGATGGCATTTGGGTCCTTTCATTCTGGAAAGATAGGCACTTTGTTCCAAAAAGAATAAATATTTTGAGTTTGGGTTTGCCTTTCCTGTAGACAGGGTCTCAATCTGGGCTACTACTTGAAAATATAAAGAGTGAATGATTGACTGGCATAGGATCCCAAGAAATACTGCATCAGACCAAGTGATTCACCTAACAGCATAGAAGCATTTCTTTTTTTTCCTATTTTTTTTCTTTTTTCATGAACTGCAGTGGTTCCTCCTTGAATTCATCAGGTGTTCAAAGTGAAGACTAAGGGGAATCCTGAGTAATGACAGCTGGGGATGAGGCACAAAAATCACCATCAGGAATTTCCAGTCAGACTCATCTTCCCTGTCTTTTAGAACAAAAATGTGTTTCACGGGTCTGAACAAGAACAACTATCACCTGGAGGCACTGGAAAACCATTGCAACTAGGAGAAGGTAACTAAAGGGGAAAAGAAAAATAAAAAAACCCCTCCACCTGGGGAGCAGGGCATGATACTTGCTAGGCAGGAGCAAGGGTGAAGGGCACATTCCAGTTCTCAGGGCTGTCAAGACTGAGGCTTAATCTGTCCATCAGAGAGTGCCCTGCCTCACTTGCTTCCCACCACTGAGGTAACAAAACACTGCCAGTATGGCAAGACACTGATACCCCTCGGGGACATCCCAAAGAGTGCTTGCTGATAAATTAACTCACACCTGAGCATGTGGTGTCCCTGGAGGTGTATTTATTTAGCCTTTGGTGTACAGATGACCAAATCAACAGCAAACTTCAAACTTAACCCACTTTAAACTAGAGAGCACAAAACCCACACTAAGGATGGAGAAGAAGAAGGAAGGATATGCTCATCTCCAAACATAAAATATAATTGCTTGATATCTACTGTGCTACACAAGTTTTGTAGCTTCCAACCAAAATTACAAAGCATTTGACAAGAATAAATAGTCTAAAGATACGAATTCTCAGAATTGGACTCATATGACCTAGAAGCTATAACAAACAGGGAATTCAGAATAACTATAATTAATATGTTTAAGGTAAATATCGAAGTTAGACAATATGCAAGAATAGATGTGTAATTTTAGCAGAAAAATGGGAAATACAGGAAAGAAACAATTTTAAGAAATAGAAATTTTAAAAACCCAGAGTAACAGAAATGATGCTTTCTATGTACTTCATCTTCTTTTTTTTTTATTATGCAAGAGAATTTTATTATGAGTAAAAGAGAGGTGAAAGTAAACTAAAAGCAGGGTAAGATTCAAGCAGAAAGCACTCTCAAGAGAGAGTGGGCCATCTCTGAGCAGAGAACCTGTACTTCATCTTTCAGATCTCTGAAAATGAAAATCAGTTGTTATGATTTCCAGCATGAAAGCTCAGGCCTATTGTTAACTTTTATCTTTAACTCTTTTGGGTTGTTTGAGTAATAAAAACATTAAAACAAATCTAATAGGTGTCATTTTGGCCACTCACCTGTGTTTGTATGTGTTCGTGTATACATAATATGTAAATACATCTTTATTGATTTCATCACATTTAATCAAAATAATTGAATTAATCTCTGCCTATAACTTCAAATTTTCAGGAGACAGGCTGGGTGCAAAGATGAGAAAGGGCCTTTGTGCTTGAGACCAAAATAATACACTAGAAATTTCTGCATATTAGTCAAGCATGCAATGATTTTCTTTTTCAGCTTAGGTTAAATTTCCCAGGGAATTCTGTAAAATATGTTGTTCTGTGAGAATGCAAAAGTGTGATCTAAAACAGCCCCTAGCAATTTATGAAATTGCTTTCTCCTTAAGTTGTATTTTTTAAAGTATAAACAATCAGTTTAAGTATTTCCCCTCTGGATAGTATACATAAGACAAGATCAAGAAAAATGTGAATGACAATCCAATTAGTTTTCTGGTGAATAGTGCTATTTAAAAAATAACAATCATACAAATTCTACCCGTAGGTACTGCTATTAATAATATTATTTGTTATTTGTTGAGTGCTGACAGTGAGCAGGCACAGCTCCTGCCCTGGGGGCTTACAAGAGAACCTCCGCAGCCAAGGAAATGTGAATTAACCACACCAGTTAGTGTGGAGCTTTGGGGCTTATGTCCATCTATAACTTTCTATTTCTTTTCTTTTTTTCCTCTCCTATGTTCTTACAGGATACCTTATGCAAAGGAAGTACAATGCTTTAAAGTTTTCCAGATTTCATGCAAGTAATTCACAAGCTAAATTGTAACATGTAAAGCTCTTTACTAAAATTTAGAGATATCACTCAAAGTTCACAATAGCTTTTACAGAATTTGAAATTAAATAAAAATTTTATAATGAAATATTTTAATCATTAAAATTACTTCACCTCATTTTCTGAAAAAGAGTATATATTTTAGTGGGATAACAAAAAGAATCAAAGAAGGAAGACCTATTAATTACACATCATTTTTTCATAGCTGTTTGATGTCTTTTACCTAACAAGTTTTCTGCATTGTGTTTGAGCCTTTAGATTTCATTGTAAATCAAATATTCAAGATTTTTAAGAAGGCATTTTAAAGTAATCTTAAGCATATATATGTAAACGTATATATACTTTTACTTTTAACGAATCTTTTATTTACACATGTAAATATAGTGTAGGATTACACATGGCACATTTGGAAATCACGAGTTTACCATCATATAATTACTATTGAGGGCAACAAAAATACATTATTACCTTTACAGAATGGAATATCATCACAAAACATTTTAAAACAAAAATCAACATCTAGCACATACAAATGTGCTTTGGAGATGGAAAACTAGTTTATAATCTATCTTCAGTTTTTATGAGTTTATTTATCCTGAGATAACATTTGAAAGGCTTTCCAGAAACAGGAAAGCATAAGTTTCTGGTTCTAATTTAAATAGTCATATGATATGTGACCTTAATGTAGTAAGAGGTATCCCGGCTAGGGTAGTTTTTTCTATGGATCAAGTATATTTTTGTTAAATTGTAAAAATTTAAAACAAATGTCTCCCCAAGCTGGAAAAAAAACCTCAAGGGCATCATCAGTCATAGGTTTAAAACACATGCCCAAATAATTAACAGCTAAATCATAGTAGAAAAAAATAAGAGCTTTTCCCGAACAATTTGTGGTATTATTTACAGTCTTTTCTTAGAAGGGAATTGTTCTAGAATGACTGACTTTCCCTTTGCACTTTCACTCAATAAACATTAACGAGTCAATTATGTCAAAGTAAAAATAAGTAAAACAGAGAAGCATTGAGCAATTTTAATTGTGATTTTTTTCTGTAAAAATTCTTCAGTAGATTTTTAAAAAGTTAGATAATTAAATGACAAAATAGAAAAATCTTATTTTAAAACTTTTTCTCTAGTGCTCTTTATTATGCCTCGCATTCACATTCCTTTGATGTCTTTCAAGAGTTTTTTGTACATTCTGCAGTTCCCTTCTACACACTCATACAAACACACATGTACATCAGAGGAAAGATCATGTGTATTACACCATGACTTGCTTCTTTAAAATGTTAAACTGGAATGTACACCTCTTTCCACATCACTAGAAATACATCCATGTGATGTTAGAGTAATGAAAATTTTCCATCATAAGGTAAGTCGTAGATTATCAAACTGTCCACCTAGTGATGGAAATTGAGGTTTTCCTTTACTTTAATGTCACTGTAAACAATGGTGCCATAAACAACCTCATACAATATCCTTAAGTGCTTGGGTTTCTCTGTCTCAGATGGATTTCCTCAGGAGGGATTACACAATGAACAATATGTCACTTTAAATTTTCTTTCTTTTTTTTGAGAAAGAAGGACAGTGAGAAACAGAGAATCACTTTTTATTTAGTTTTTCACATGGCTTTTGCTGTTCTGACACTTAGTTATGTATGTGCTGAGGTTTGAACCCATATACTCGTGCATGCTGGGTAAGTGCTGTGACCAGTGAACCACTGCTCCAGCCCACTTTAACTTTTTTTAAAAGAACACTTCTATATCCACAGAAGATCTAACACTCATAGAAGCAGGATACAACTATTATGCCTCTTACGTTTTACTTTTATTCAATCCAATTTCTCATTTTATTGTATTGGGTGAAAAAATTCAAACTAGAATTTTTTTGGTAATAATATACATTATTCTTTCCAATGGAAAACTTGAGAAATTTTTCATATATGATTATTTTCCATCTACATTTCCTCTGCTCTCAATTAATTTAACTACTGTTCTTCCTGACTACTGGTCTTTTTCAAAGATTAATATATGGAAGATTATTTTACACTAGGGATACTGGTCTTTTGTCCTATATTTTTTACTCATATATATTTTAGAGTATGTTTTTTTTTTAAATGAGGTCTAGATTTTCCTTTATGACCACTAGCCTTTATATGTTGTATTGGAAAGCTTTCCCAAGCAAATGTCATTCAAATATTCCCCTATATTCTAATAATATTTTTCCTGTTGGCAAATTAGGGAATCAGCAGCACTACAGGCTGAGTAAACTTTAGTGAAAGAAGATGTTGGTGAGTTTATGAATTGCGTCCATACATGCCATCAGTGCACTTTGATCATATTTTCATTGATAAATAATAAGTTTATGGAGAAAGAGGCTGGCTGTAATTAGAAAGGGCTGTCTTGTACGACCTAGGAAAGACCACCTCTTTCACAGATGCTTTGAGGAGCATTCACTTAAGGCACAAATGCCATCTACTCTGCATTCCTTTCTAGAAGTTGGTGCATGCAGCTCTCACACAGGCTTCTTTCTCATCAACCTTTTAAAATGAGATTCCTTCTTAATTTTATATAACTTTGACAAACCATTAACTACTACTCATTCATCTCTGTAGAAACTTAACTTTGTACCATCTCAGACAGAAAAAACAAGATGTAGTGTTTGACACCCATCCAGCTGTCCTTTAGGACTGCTTGCCAGGGGCCTGTAACTTTGCAACAGTCCACCTGTACTTGGATGGTGCCAGCAAGTAACATGGAGAAACCTACCAGCCAGGACCCAATTTATTCCTCTTTTGTCAACTTGTCTTAGAGAACTTCCTATAAAAAATAGTAAAAGTTTGAGAGGGAAATTTTGGTGAGATGAGAGCAAGCATGCTCTTATTTTGAGAGAACAGTTAATGAAACATGGGGCCCTCAGGACTTGATTAGATGTCATCTTGCATATACAAGTTCCATTTGGTGAGAGACTCTTTCTGGATAAGCTCAACTGGACTTCTCTCCTTCTTTCCTTGTCTTCCTTTCTCCCTTTCATCTTTCCTTTTGCCTTTCTCCTACAGCATGTATGTTATTCATGTCTTGAGCTACCAGCAGATACAAACAACTGTTACAAAACTGGGTACCATTCCAGAATTTGAGGAACAGTGGTGATCAGCACAGGCAAGTCCCTACCTTCATGGTGTTCATGTTCTACTAGAATAGAATGACAATTCATAATCAGATGGGAAGCTCAGTTTATCCGGTGCCATGCTGTTCCACATTACATAATTCAGGTACTCAGTCTTAAACATGGCTCAGAAGCAAAGAGCTTTTTTAATGATGGGAGTAGTTATTTGCAGAAGAGAGCATATTAAGGTCTCAAAACTTTTACAACCTCCATTTCAGTTCTTTGATCATGCCTTGCCACTGTTCCATCTGGACTGGAATCAGACACACATGTTTGATGCCCTTCTTAATCTCCAGGCCTGGGGAGTGGAGAGGCAGAGTTATTTGCACTCCAACAATACCAGCTGGAGAATTTTGGCTGTTCTGAGCGGTATTCAGAATGTGTCAACCTTTGGATCATCTAGTAAATGGGCTGGAAACATTAATTCAAATGATGTGAATATTTTCTCCAAAATTGGAAGAACCCACACAATGTATTTACTGGTGGGGGCAAAAGGTACGGAAAAGTCTTTCTTTCCTTTTAAAATGAAATCCTGACGTGCCCTGAATCACTGCAGTCCCAGAAACTTCCCTGTGGTGTTAGGCCCTTACCCCTCCACTCTTCCTACTTCCCCTCATGTCCTCTGTATTCTATCAGCATCATTGTCACTGTAATGGACAAGTGCTATATCCCTTAGGATAATAGACTCATTAGGGTCCCCGTCCCTTTGAAATGAATCAAGAATAGCATTAGTGGACAAAATCTAGGGGGTATTTGTACTTTGATATATTTCAGGTATGAACCAATTGTTTCAATTGCTTTAGCTTTACAGAGAGAAAGGAGGGGGGACAAATCAGTAGTTCTTTATTAATTGTTGAAGGCTATATTTATTTACCAAGTTAAAGGATTACATCTTGGCAGCTAAAACTAATTTTACAACAATCCATGATTATTCTCCCATGCCCACCTGTCATCTGTACAGATCAGTTAAATGGGAAAGTAATAAAAAAATCACCATACTTGCATCTCTCAACCCTTTGAATAGGCGCTAATTCCAGTGGGTTTTCTAGTAATTTGGAGATGCCTTGATTAGCATTTTGTTTGAGTGGGGGAGGGCTATTGGTTTTCACTTGGTATTGTATCACAATAGCCCTTATTCCATGTGTTGGGAAAAAAAAATATGTGGGAGATCTGGCAATTGCACTGATTTCCTGGTATCTATTCACCATTGTGACATAACATTGTGACAGAGATGGCCACACTGCCACCTAAATCCATTTCCTTCTTTTCCTTGATAAAATATTAGGCTCTATTTCCCACCTAAACCTGCAGGTACAAACAATCCTGTAATCAGGTTTTGCCAAAGGAACGTGAGTGGGCATGATGTGTGGCATTTTAAGGTATTTTGGAAACATGCCTGCCTCTTTATGTGCCTATCCCTTCCACAGGTGGAGTACAGACAACAGGAAGGTATGAAGATGGAGGAGCCCCAAGAAGGAACAAATCTGGGTATTAAAGTGTAGAGGACACTATTACACACCTGTGAAATACATGTCTCTTGTGTTTGAGCCATTTTATATTGCTTGTTACCATAGCGTCATGAATATAGAAAATATATGTGTATTGTTTCAGCCATTATATATTTAAGATTACATTTGTTACTATTTTGTTATGCAAGCAGTGTAAATTCAGGATTTCATTGAGCCTATCATGAGGTGGCTAGATCAATATACATTCATAACTTTCGGAAGCCCCAACTCTTACATGTGAATTGCCCCGCATATTGGGTCCTCCTGTATTGGTGTTTGCTCAGAGTTAGTGTTCATTATAGAAAGCCCAAAAGTTTGAGCATATCCTCCTCCCCAAAGAAAGATTATCTTAACAAATTATTACAGCTTCTTTTCTGACTGGCAAGGAGGGAGAATCACTTCAGTACCATGTTTTCATCTGGTCCTTTCAGAGTGTCCAGAAATTCCTTCATTTCAGGCACTGTGGACTACATACCAAGTTCAGTGTGGGAATTTGTTAAAAAAGCAGTGATCCTCTATTATAATGCATAATTAGAACAAGAGGATATTTTTATTTGCTTACTTGTTCTATTTGTGTGTGTGTGTGTGTGTGCTTTTAAAAGATAAAATAGATTCTAGTGAGCTACCTATCAATTTCACTCCTAAACATTGGGAAGAGGGAGAAAGGAGGGGAGAGAGATTATAGGGAGGAATCAAGGGGGGCAAATAACGTAGGCTTACTCTTTACTGCTGAGAAGCCAAATAATACTTCTGCAATCATTTAATTCTGTAAAATGCACAATCATACACACACACACACACACACACACACTAATATCTGTTATGAGGAAAATACAGAAGAGTTAAGAGACGTGTGTGGGTAATGTGGGTGATGTGAGGGTGATTCTGGATTGGGATTAGGGACATATCATATTGTTACTACATATGCATTTATGATTGTACAATGACACAACTCCTCAATAAAATTTAAAAAAAAACACTTCTTTGGTACATTAACAATTGCAAATCTCTGAATCATATCTTTTAGATTATCTTCCAAGTAACCAGAGTGTACTTTACCTCTGAGGTTAAGTGCTATGTCATCGAAGATTCAAATTACCCAATTGGAGTTAGGGAAACCCTCAACAGTATCCCACATTGGCATTTGCAGCCTTGAAGAATAGCTACCACTGTATTTTTAAACATGATGGTGGTTCTATCATCAATTTATTTCTCAAGGCCTTGGAGAAAAGAGTTACTCCAGGGAAATGTATTTCACATGATCAATTCACTCACCTGATCTTTGGATTTTTCTTTTTTCTTCAACACACTATGAAAGTCTGTGTTGGGGTTTTTAGCCTCTTGGGTTCCCCCTGACCCACAGGGAAGAAGGAGAGAAGTACGCCCCAACTAAGGCGGCCAAGAGAGGCAAAGGTCGGCTGATCGGCCATTCCCAGTCCTCCCTAAGGAGGACAAGGAGACGTCAGGGAGACCAGTCGCAGCAGGAACTCGTTTATTGAGGAGTGTGTGGGGTTATAAGGAGTATGGGGACCAATGAAAGGAAAAGTCAGCAAAGGGCGGAGAGCCCATGCAGGCAGCAGTTAGTTATTTAACCTATCCCATCAGGTAGTCCGAAGAGGCGTTAGGACCTCAAGGTGACACCTCTGAGTAGGGTGCCCAAGGAGCCATTTTGGTCCTCAGGAGGTGGGTTTCAGCAAATGAGTTCCTCTTTCTGATGTAACACTCTAAATGCATTGCATGTTGAAGCCCAGCAGCCTGGATTACAGATTCTGGTTAGAGATATTTTAGTTCACTCATAGAAAGTCCCTGGATTTCAGTACACACCTTGAGCTGGGAATCGGGGGATTTGTGCCTGTTACTTGATCTACATAGGACTATTAGAAGCAAATACACCACCCCATAGGTCTTAAATTACTTATAACAAGTATATGGTCACAGAAAATTCTGTTTTCAGTTTGTCTCTCATTTCCAGGAGACCACAGACAATACCTTAAAGAAATTTTTTGTTGTTATTGTCATGGACTGACAGATTCCCACTAATGAATACCAATGGAGTGTTCACTGCCTCCAACCCCAACTATGCACAACTCTTCAGATTTTTCTGAGCTGCCATTGACAGTAACCTGATCTCTGGTACCAATTTAAATTATGGTTCTGCTTGTAGACACAAAACTGAATTATGTTTTTTCATAGCAGAAAAGAATTTAATGCAACAATGTCATTGTGTAGCCTAAAGAATTGGTAAAAAGGCTAGAAAACCAAGCTTTGAAAATAGTCAAGAACCACAGTAAGCTATCATCATAGCCAAGGTCCTCCCAATGGAATATCTAGTTTATATGCTTGTGCAGTTGGCTCAGAGAACTGAACAGACTACCGGTACCTTCACCACCGTAGCCCTGGACATTCCTGTTGAAAGAGATTTCAGAGTACTACCCTTTCTTTGTGCTACTTGTTTTGAATTCCCTGCTGTGGACTTTCTGTTAGCTAAGTCTAGGTCGTGAAACTTTGCCCTACTGGATAAACAGAATAAAAACTTGGACTTTAAGGTCACTTTAGAAGATATTAGTGCTGCCCCATCCACACAGGTCAACACAATTCTCAACCGTGGGAATTTCTATAATACTGAAATATAGTTAAATGATAGCCAATCAATCCCCAATAAAGCATATGTCAGAATACCTCATTGATACGAAATTCCAGTTTCATTTCATGCTAATAATTATTTTCCCATCCCTAGTCCACATCTCTAGCATACTGCTAACTGGAAGAAAGGGTGCTAGATTATATAATGCAAGAAGCTTAAGATTTGTTTTAGTCTTTAGTAAATAATATTTGTAGTGATGGCCATTGGTACTCAGTGCAATGCTGCCAAAAGTAATGAAATGGAAAAGGGAGCTCTTGGCCCTGGATCAGTATTTCTTAAGCTTGGAATTAGAGCTCCAGGAGATTTTTGTGAGTTATGAGAAAACTTTAAGTGACAAATTAATTCCTTTGTGTAAGTCTAAGTGGTATGTGAAAAGACCTAAAGTATGGTTTTCTTTTCTTTTTTTTTTATGTTTACAAAGGTGAAGAACCTTATTAAAATATGCTTTACAGTTGTGAATATTGCGGATTCTCATTTTTTGATTTTATTCTTGGTCTCTGATATTATTTAGAGAATCTTCCAATACCTACACAGGTAGAACCAACTCCTCTTTTTACTTTTATATATAACCCAAACAAACCTGAGATATTTCATGTCCTATGCTATAGTCAGAAATCAAACACAAGTCCCATGTGTTCACTATTTTTTGCAGAATGCTGAAATAAACACATGAAAAAAACATTGTAATAATTTTATCAATTTTCCCAAACCCTGTTAATCACAGCATGGAAGTTACATCTGAAACTTTTTTGTCTGTCTCTAAAAATTCAATGAAACTCAAAACTCAGATTTCACACACTATTTTCTTTCATCCTTCCCAGATATGTTATTTTCTTCTAAGGAAATAGCTCTTTGCATACTAAGAATTTTAAGGACCAGTTTTCATCCCATTAAACTATTTTTTTAATTAAGAAATTTAGTTATTGTACAATCCAAATTTTTTTGACCCAGGTGTTTAGCAAAGGAACTTAGGATGTCCCTTAGAGGGCAAGTGAGAAAACGAGAGGAGTCAGGGGAGAGAAGTCTGTGTATATTTTTATATTTCAATTTTGTCTGTCATATGGTATTATGCCACTATTTGTCAATATGTTTTTTTGTTTTATTGTCTGGAAGGAACAACACTAACCTTGATCCTTCCTGATAATGGAAATGTGAAAGAGATTTGGACAGATATTGAACTGACATTACAAATAAATGCTAGATGCATTCGGAATATTGGTAGAAGTGCCAAGTTCTATGATGGCATAGATCAGAAAGACCTAACTTGGTACTCATGATGTTTCATGAAGGGAAGGAGAAAGGCATATGAAGAATAAAAAGCAGTAATTGAAGTTAATATACAGGGTGGGAGTTGACATATTCCAGACACAGGGAATAGTGTGTAGTCCTGAGTCAGGAAAAGTCATGGTATACTGTCAGAATTAGAGATGCCTGAAAGGGAAGAGTAGAATGTGATGAAACTGAAAATGTGCAAAGTCTTGGACTTAACGAGGCCTGTAGTTTCTATTAAGAAATTTGAATTTTGTCTGAAGAGCATCAGAAAGCTATTGAAGAACTTTAATCACAGGCTGTTATTTTCATTTTAAATAACTGGCTACAAAGTAAAGATTGGATTGTGTGGAGATAAAGTGGAAGCAGGAGACAGGCTAGTAGGATGACATAATGGTTCCAATGAAAGATTACTTCTGGTCAGTGCTAGAAGACTTGGAGCAAGTGAATGGATTTAGGAGATCAAGAAAAAAAAATCTATGACTTGACAACTTATGGGATGTGTATGGTAAAAAACAAAACTGAGTCAAGGCTGACTTCCCAGGCTTAAGGTCTCAGCATCTGGGTGGATGACAGTGACCCTTAACTTCCCTGTGGAATCTTGGGGGTGGGTGCCTATTTCCTAAACAGGTCTCATTGATGGCTGAATGCAAAGCACTCAGAATATCACATCTTTCCCTTGCCTTTAAATAGATTTATTGATACTTAAGACAGAATAAATTTCATCAATGTTAAGTGTATAATTTAAGTGAATTTTGAAAAATATATACAATCTAAAACTATAATCAAGATATAGAAGATATATAATCAGATATATTATCTAAGAAATTCCCTCATATGCCTTTGTCTTCTGT
>PVKS010006838.1:36164-48281 GCA_004027875.1 Aplodontia rufa | reverse complement strand
TAGGTATTTTTATTTTATCCATTCTAATGGGTCTAGCACTGCCTCCCTGTGGTTTAAATTTGTATCTAATGTGTATTTCCTGAATTACTAGTGATGTTGGATGTCCATGCGTAAAAATATGAATTTGATACTTACCTGACCCCATTTACATGAATTAAGTCAAAATGAATCATATACCTAAATGTAAGAATTAAAAAATTTACACTTCTAGAAGAAACTGTGGGCAAAAAGGATTTTATCTTGGCTTGGGAGAAATTTCTTTTTTTTTTTTTTTTTTTTTAAAGAAAGAGGGACAGTGAGAGAGAGAGAGAAAGAGAGAAACAACTTTATTTAGTTTTTCACATGGCCTTAGTTGCTCCAACACTCAGTTGTGTACGTGGTGCTGGGGTTCGAACCCGGGTCCTCAAGCTTACAAGGCAAGCTCCGAAACCGCTGAGCCACCGCTCCAGCCCCAAGGGAGAAATTTCTTAAATAGAATAAAAAGGACATCTTATATGGGATGAATTCATGAATTGGGCGCAAACAAAATTAAACAAAATTATTCTTTTCAAATGATATAAATGTTGAATAAATGAAAAACAAATCACAAACTAGGAGGAAATGTTTACAAAATATGTTTGCTAAAGGATTTTTTTCCTAGAATATCTATATTCTATCCATACACTTACATAGCTATCTTTTTTTCTTTTTTCTTTCTTTTTTAGGATACTAGGGATTGAACCCAAGGGCACTTAACCACGGAGCCACATCTCCAGCCTTTTTAATATTACATTTTGAGACAGGGTCTTGTTAAGTTGCTGAGGCTGGCTTTGAACTTGTGATCCTCTTGCCTCAGCCTCCTGAGCCACTACTGGGACAACAGACATGTGCCACCATACCTGGCTAGATATCCTTCAATTGCAGAGATTTTCATGAGAAGTTTGTTGTCATTCTTACATTTATTTCTCTATATAATGTGTCTTTTTTCCCCCTCTGGATGCTTTTTGGATTTTCTATTTGTCTTTTGTTTTTTAATAATCTTGTTAATATTTGCCTTGGCATAGCTTTCAGTGGGTAAGTTATACTGACTGGTACACATTATAGTTCTCATCAAATCTGGAGATTTTTCAGACATTATTTTTCAAGAGTTTATTTCCCAATTATATTTCTTCTCCTCTTCTGGAGCCCCAGTTACTCATATGCTTAGTATCGCTTACTATCTTCTTGTCTTCTCACTGTTTAACAATGCTACAGTCAAGCCTTCTTGTCTTTTACTCTCTGCTGTTCACTTGGGGTAGTTTCCGCAATATCTTTGAGTCCATGATCTTTTCTTCCGCAATGTCCATTCTGTTAATAATCATAGTCAGTGTGCTTTTCATTTGAAATATTACATTTTAATCTACTTTCGAACTGGGAAACTTTTATATCCTTTATATCCCTCCCCATCAGGCTGACGGTCTCCTCTAATATATTTTCAGCACATATATAATAATAACTGTTGGACATTTTTGTTGGCACATGTTATTCTGTTATGTCTGAATCTATTTTTACTAATTGACTTTTTCTTCCTTGTTGTAGGATATTTTTTATTGCTTTTTTGCTTTCATGGAATTTTGTATTGGACGCCAGAGAATGAGAATTTTACATTGTTGCTGTTTTTTTTAAAAAAAATTATTTCTTTAAATATAAAAAACTTTGTTCTATAGGCAATTAAGTTACTTGGAAACAGATGGATAATTTTGAGAAATACTTTTGCGATATCAGCCTCAATCTTAAAGCTAACTCAACCCCACTACTAGCATTTACTTTTCTAAGAACACTATTTAATACCTTATGTACAATGTTATCCTTCCATTTAAGCTGGTAGGCCATAGTCTGGTGCTTTCTGCCTTTCTCCAGGTTGTGGGTAGTTTCTTCACATGCATGTACAAACCAGAACACTGACACAACACCTAGAAGTCTCTCTTTCTCTTAAGACTATGTTCACAAGTTCTTTTATATTCCTCCCATTACATGGAGGAACTGAATTCATTTCTCTTGATTATGAGTTGGTCTTAGCAAACCATGTCTGATGAATAGATCAGGGCGGAAGTGATAGCACATGACTTCTGTCATCAGGTTATCAAAATACTGTGGTTCCCATCTTGGGTGCACTCTCTTGCTGCCTTTGGAAACCTGCTCTCAGGAAAGCAAGGACCTTAAGTCCCAATTTTTCTTTAGTGGCTATAGCCTGTAATTCTGGACAATAGTTGAATTTCATAGTTATGAGAAATCTGGAACAATAACTACCCAGAAAAGCTCTTTTTGGATTCCTTACATCAAAATATAATATGAGGGGTGTGTGTGTATGTGTGTGTGTGAGTGTGTGCGCGCGTGCACATGCATGTGTGTGTGTTTCAAGATGCCACATGTTGGGGTAATTGGTTATGTACAAATAGGTAACTTAAACAGATTGGGATACCTTAAAGTAACCATTAATATAACAAACTGTATGGCTTTTCAACTTGGCAATGGATATCAAGGAGAGTAATGCTGAACTACCTTTAGAAGTGAAACTTTACTTTTAGGCTTTATTCTGAAATAATTTTGGACTAAAAATTCACATATTAATGCATATATTTCCCATTTGTCCATCATCCATTTTAAACCAATTATGACATTTTTATAATCATAGTACATTATCAAAACTAGGAAATTGACATGGCACTATATTATTAAGTAAATTAAAGACCCTACTTGGATTTCTTTCATCAATATGTATGTGAGAATGCATTTCTATGTAATTTTATGTGTAGATTCAGGGAACTACAACCATATGACTCCTTTGTGTCTCCTACTTTCTTCCCTTTTGAACAGAGGTATCTTTAGCAATTGTCCTATGCCCCCTCTCCAACAGTTTGCTGGAAGTACGGGAAGTGAATAAATTATTCTTTTATTTTCTCAAGTCTACAAGAAAGGACCTAAATTCAAGGAGCTCTACTAAATGAAGCAAAATAAGGACTTTCATGCAAGCCTGGAAGTGATTTAGTTAGCGAGATTTTGGATTTTGAGCTGATGTTTTAATAGGATAAAACTTTTTAGGGCTTTTGGGCAATTTGCATATGAAGGGAATATAAATAATCTATGGATCGCAAGGTAGGTGGAAAACAGTGATTATTTTAAAAAAATACGCTCACAAACTCTTTAATATGTATACTTGGAGAGTCAGCTGAACCTAGTGATTTCCTTTATATAAAGAAAATATGGCATGTGGACATGATGGCATGTGACTTTTGAGATTATACAAAGATCATAGCTTCCATCTTGGGTGGTCTGCCTCTCAGATCACTTGCTTTAGAGGAATACAGGTAATGAACAGCTCTATAGAAAGGTTCATGTAGTAAGTTGCTGAGCTTCCTGCTAAGCCTGAAAGCAGAGCCTCTGTTTCCAGTTAAGCTGACTGAAGTTACATGCCTGGCTAGTTTGACTACAACCTTGTTGGAGACCCTGAACCAAAAATACCCAGTTTAAACACTGCTGGATTAATGATCCTCAGAAACTATGTGTGATGATAAGTATGTATTGTTTTAAACAACAAAGATTGCCACTCAGCAAAAGATAACGGATACATTGTACAGCACTCACCTCTCTGGTATTCTACTTCTTAAATTCTAGCTACCTTAACTCTTTGTTCTCAACTCAGCCAGCTTTTAGGGCTCTGGTGCTCCCTTTCTCCTACTAAGATCTGGAACTGCCTCCCGGTGGTGATCTGGAGAAATTACAGTGATTACTTCATTTGTCTCTCTTTTCTCATGGTCACAACCCTAGGATGATTGTTGTTCAATGTCTGAAAAGCATTGTTTTATACATTTTATCTGTTTTCTAATTGCTTATGGTAAAAGTTAAAATCTGGTCCCTGTTATTCCATCATGACCAGAACTAGCTTAAGCCTTGATCTCAATTTAAATGTGAATTTTACCGGGAGTTGATATCCTCATACAACTCAGTGATAGAATTCTTCATATTTTCTTAAAATTTTAAGTTTAATTTTTGGGGGAGGGAGTGTTTAATATTATCTTTAGGGCTAGAATGTTGGCTTGGTGGTTATGGTACTTGCATGGTGTTTGCAAGTACATGGGTTAAAACCCTAGTACCATGTACACAACGATGTGTCAGAGCAATGAAGGCCACATGAAAAACTAAATAAAATTGATTCTTTCTCTCTCCCTGTCCATCTTTTTTTTTTAAATATTATCTTTAGTTCGTGAGAGATTCAGTGCCAACAAGAGAAGAGAATAAGAAGGGTAGGAGCCATCAAAACCAACTTTCCACATTGTGTAGACTGGGTTATGAAATGAAATATGTGAATACCTTGTGCATAAGAACAGTTGGTTCCACTTATTCTGATGCTTTGTCATTTACCTCTTTTCCTTCTGTCCTTGCTCTTAGAACATTAAGCTGTGCTTAGTTGTTGCTAGCAACCACCTGGTGACATAGGTAGTGATCTGTCTTAACCAGCACATTTTCCCCCGCTGCTCTGTTCTTTCCTCCAGGTTGAGGCACACACATGACATAGTTCTGCCTTTTCTCTTCTACTTAATCGTACACACTCTACTAAGTCTAAATCAGATTAGTTTATTCCTTCACATACATGCATATTTAAGCCTAATTTAACTGATGTATGCTCCTACTTCCACACCTAAGTCTCCTCCAGTTAAGGGAATACAATTTTTCTGCATGTAATTTCTCTCCTAGGATTATTCAGTCAGCCAGATAAGTCATATTGATAGTGGCTGATCAGTGCAGAGATAGTATTATACCTCTGGATCAAGGAATTGTAATTATAGTAAAGTACCATGAAGAAATCAATTTCTATCACTTTCTAAAGTTTTTGGAGATTTTCCTAAGAATTTTCACACCTTTTTTCATATCAGTTCACAGTGATGTGATATGAAAAAGATATTTAAGACTCATTTCTAAATTTCAAAAATTTCATTGTCTAGTGGGAGAAATAAGTACCCAAACCATTTCAACTCAAATAGTACATAAAAATCTGAAATGTATATTAAATTATAAGAGTATTTCAAATGCGAGGAAGAGCTAACTCCCAGATAACTAGGAGATCCCTTCTTTAACAATTAACATTAATCTCTTCCATGAGGTACTGGTAGGGATTATGTATTATTAGGGGAAAAATAAAAATAAAAAAGGATAGGAACAACATTATACAGTTCATAAATAAAAAATCTATGCCAATGAATACAACTTAATATGAATTTCTTTTACAGTTTTATTCCTTTTTGGCAATTGTTAAAATATATGTAAGAAACATCTTATTTAAGAAATATTCTAGTTAAGGTGTTTCCTTTTAAGAATGTCATAAGTCATAATTCTTTAAACTGCCTCTGATATTTTTGTTGTTATTTTTTGATTAGGGTAAGTCTGTACAATTGAGTTCCACGAACAGGCATATGTTTCTAAGTAACCTAGATATTTCTTGATTGTCCAGAAACCCACACCCTAGTTACTCCAGTTTTACAGATTTCATGTTTGGAGACAGAACAGTCTTGAAAAATTCACCTAGATTGTCTTTGTATTTGTTTTTGAACTCTGGATAACTCAAAGAAAGTATTCTAGGACCCAGCTTATTCAAACAATGGCTCTCCTTTGAAATAAGATCATCTGTCTCCCTTAAAGGCATAGTGGTCACCTTTGACACCAGGAACTGAAGGTAAAACAACAAAGGATGTGGGGAAAGCAGCCTCCTGCTGGAATTTAAAAAAAACTAATTTGCATTAACTCTTATTTCTAGGTGTGTGACCTAGGTGAAGTGGCTGCAAATGGCAGGTTAGATCAATCATCCTTGAGTCTTCTATGAAAGGTTTGTTGTAGTTGAGGGAGAAGAATGGAGCTGCAATAAAGGAAGAGGGCTATTTGGGGTTAAACTGCCGCCCAAAAGGACAGAAAACAAAAATACGTTATTAGGTTCAAAATAAAGTACAACAGGGAAAATAATCTCACCTTGCCTGAGATCTTTAGAATACAATGTTTAGCATCGATCTCCTTAGTCTTACTGCTATAAGCTAGTAGTGTGTATGTGAGTGTAAGTTCTGGGGACTGGGTGCAGAAGCACTGACAAAAAGAGCAGAAGATAAGGTGGGATAAAGGTCTCTGAAATGTCAGGGTGCCTACTGTCCTGAAACCTTTGAAGCACACTCCATGACAAATTACATTATCTACAGGTTTAAAAAATTATTAGAGACAAAGACGGGAAGACAAATCAAAAGCCTGTGGTAAAGGAGGCTGCACCTCTGCAAAAGACTGCTAGTTTTGCGTTGCCTGTTGTGCGGGGTGGGGGTGAAGTGAGTAGGAGGATCCTGGGTAAGTGGTGTTACTAAGAAGCTCCGCTACCTGCACAGACTTCAGCCTTGGAAGAGCAGAAGGTGGGGATGCAAATCGGGCCTTTTGGAATGGCCAATCAGGAGTCAGAAGAGGGACTTGGGTCCCCACGCTATCCCAACCCAGCGTGTGAGCACGTGTGCGGTGTTCTGAGACCTTTGTCCCGCAAAGTCACGCTTCGCGGGCACCCCTTGGTCCCTTATTCCTGTTTGCTCTGCTCGATTCTTTTTTTCCACCACACCTCACTTTGCGAATTGTGTCTTCCCCCTCTTCATTCCTCATTCATTCCCTCCCGCGCCGTCGCGGGCTAAAACCTACAGCCTGGCGTCTCAAGGAGTGCGCGGAGCTTGGCACACCAAGTTGCACCAGCACCATCCTCCGCCGGTTCTGCGCGGGTGCCCACAGCAAGCCTCGGCTCGGACACCACAGCGCTCCTGCCCGCTCGGGCAGTCAGTCCTCCGCCTGTCCTGAGGCAGCACCGCCCGCCCTGCGCCTCTGGGCTCTCGGCTGACTGTGGGTCGGTTCTATGGGGCTCTGGCTGTAGCCCGCTGGGCCTTGGAAATCCCTGCAGCATCCAGAACACAGAAAATAGACTCATCACCTAATTCGCCAGGGAGCTGGGGCGCTGAGGGGCCGCGGCGCTGCCTCCCCTGCTCCTCCCCCACCCAACCCCGCCCGTGCTCTGGCGGCCTCCGGGAGTCACACAGCCTCCCCCCCACCCCCCACCCCCCGGCAGACAAAGGGCCTGGGCAAATTCGCCGCCCGGCCTTTTAGCGCTCCGGGGAGGCGGCTGCGCCCGCGGTGGATCGCGCAGGAGGCGTGCGCCGGGCGAGAAGCCGTGGCCGCGCGAGCGCGGTAGAGGAAGAGCCGCGAGATGCGCCTGTCTCACATCTGTTGCTGCTGCCTCCTTTACCAGCTGGCGTTCCTAGGGAATGGGATCGTTTCAGGTAAGTTCTTCGGCCACTTTCCAGTTTCCTTTCGGACTTCCCCAGTGGAGACCAAGAAAACACGGGGAGGGGGGGCAGGATTGGTGCAATTGGTGCACGGTGAGCGGAGCTCAATGGGTAGCAATAAAAATGAGCCTGCCAGTGCGAATGAAGAGTGAAGCTCAAAAGCGAAGCGCACTTCTCCTGGCCTCACTTTAACCATCTGTGAAATGAGTAATGTTCTCTAGAGTAATATTGTTTGCAAAGGTACGTTTACAGCCAGCACCTGGAGGAAAATTGGGAAGTATGCTCTGGTATATGCTTAGAAATCACTTAAATTGAGCTGGAGTCTTTGCACTGGTTTTCATCAACTCACTGTGGTCATTAAATTTTGCTGGCCCACTCCCTCTCCCACCCCCGCATCGTCGTACGTTTCTGAAAATGCTGGGGTCTGTAATCTGATCATAAGGCATCGGGGGCTAGACGGGTGGTCTCCATAAGTGAGCGCCCTGTATCTGCACGGAGTGTGAATCTGGAAATTCTTGTACTACGGACCGCCGCACTTTAAGACCCATACTCTGTCTGCCCTGTCTGCAGGACTGCGTTTCTTCCCCGAGCGCGAAGAGTGGGAAGTCGTGTTTCCTGCACTCTGGCGCCCAGAGCCGGTGGACGCAGCCGGCGGCAGCGGGGGCAGCGCAGACTCAGGCTGGATGCGCGGCGTAGGGGGCGGCGGAGGCGCCCGGGTGCAGACTGTGGGCAGTTCACGAGAGGTGCGCTCGGTGGCCCCGGCACCGCTGGTAGAGCCCGCGGAGGGTCAGTCAGAGTCCCAGTTCCGGCCTCCGCCCGCGCTGGGAGGTGAGGAGGACGAGGAGCTGGAATCACAGGAGCTGCCACGGGGATCCAGTGGTGCTGCCGCCCTGTCCCCTAGAGCCTCGACATCGTGGCAGTCGCCACCGGTCCCGCAGCCCGGGCCGTCCCCGCCCCCAGCCCAGCAAGCCGAACAGGAAGGCGACGAGGTGTTGCTGAGGATCCCAGCCTTCTCCCGAGACCTATACCTGCTGCTCCGGAGAGATGGACGCTTCCTGGCTCCGCGCTTCGCTGTGGAACAGCGACCAAGTCCAGGCCAGGTCCCCACCGGGGCAGCAGCTGCTCCGCGCCCTCCAGCACCGCCGGAGGCCAACTGCTTTTACTCCGGGGCGGTGCTGAGGCATCCTGGCTCTCTGGCCTCTTTTAGCACCTGTGGAGGTGGTCTGGTAAGCGCCTTTCCCTCCCAGCTCTCTACCTTCCCGGATGCCTGTTTCCTGTACACAAAGCTGATTTGCATGCACCACCTCCTCCTTTTCAATGTATTCCTTGTGACTTTTGCCTTACAGACGCCACCCAGGTGTCTACATCATTTGCCACCAATGGAATATCTCCAGGGTAGACTAGTGAAGCAGAAGTCTAATTGGATTACATAAATGGTCTCTTTCTAGATGGTTATAAATTTCTTTTGAGTACTATATTAAATTCTGCCTCCTTGTTACTTCTTGCCAGAATTCAATTTCTTTCTTTCTCCTGAGTTTCTAAAATAAGCCCACCACGTGGTGTCTGTTAGCAGATTGAAATCAACCAATCTTTTCACTGCAAAAGCTCTTTCGTGTTTCTCCCCACCCCCAGTTCCTCATCTATTGTCTTTTTTTATGCCTTACTTCAAAGTTGTCAGAAGAGTTCTCTAGAGAATTACACTCTGACAGCTGTCTACAATTTAAACACATCTACAACCATCCTAGACACCTGTTCACTATTCCTGTCAAAGACAGGAGTCTGGACAGAATCAACTGAAAGACTAGAGCTGTTGTCTAATGAGTGACAGTGGAATCCAGTCAGAATTCAAAGGATTAAGGTTCTGATTTAACACTTTCTCTTCTAAGGTTTACATTTTATTTGACAATAGTTGCTGTTTTTCTTTCTCCACTTTACATAGGAAACTAGGGAGATTGAGAGCCTAGTTAAGAGCCCATGGAGACTGGAGAGTCAAAATGACTTGCTCTGTTAATGTACATCATTTTTTTTTTCTCCCTGTGTCTTAACCCAGAATTTGGCATAATTATTGCTTTCCATGATTTGGCCTTCATTTGTGTCTCTCTGTGTGTGTGTGTGTGTGTGTGTGTGTGTGTGTGGTTTCACTGAAATTTCCAGCTTTAACCACTTGTAGGTACAGGTCAGTGGCAATAAGTATGTTCATGTTTTTGTACAACCATCACCGCTATGTCCTTTACTGTTGGTTTAAGGCAAAACTCATAAAATATCAAAAATGCCCATGTGATTTGAGGCTTCATTTTGCTGTTCATAGTGGGCCATTGATGAAATCCACATGAATGTGTCTGAAAACAACTTGCTCGTTTGGAGAAAAACCCAACAGCAATGAATAGCAGAACATATCTGCACAATGAAAGCCATCCAAAGTCATGAAATGGAAATGATTAAAAATCCAAGTGAAACAAACCTGGAAATTTTTACCTATGCCATTACCCCCACCCCTTTGAGGTCCCTTAGTCAATTCATTAAATTGCTGGACAGGGCCACATTTTAAAAGATGCAGACAATGGTGAATATTCAACTATGGACATTTTTAGGTGTAAGTGAAAAAAATTGCCATGAAAAATTACAAGAAAAGCATTTACAAATGTTGACTGTGGAACTGATGCTTGGAAATTTCATGGGGGAAAACATTTTGTGGGGATTTCATTGTCCACTAGCTTTTGGCTAGGGATTAAATAATTACATATAGAAAGTTCCTGGTGTGGTAAGAGCAGTAGGGGATAAAGCATTTCACTGTGTTGAAATGTGGACTTTTGGTCAGATTTTCCAAATGAGCTATGCCCTCTCTATATACTTAAGGGAAGGAAGGTTAGAATTATGTGTAGGTTTTTCATAGACTGAATAGGAGTTTGACATACCTCCATGTTTATCATGTTGGATTTTTGCTCACTTTTCCTATTAGCCACATATGTATGTGTTCTGAACTGGGAAGTCTTTGTTATTGAGGAAAACTGACGTTACCAGCAATACAGTATAGCAGTCAGACTTTGAGTAAAATGTTAGGCAAATAGCCAAGAAAGGTAGGTTTGTTACTCCAGACCGCCATGCCAGCCCCTTTCCCTTATGAACTGGTGGTTTAGGAAACAGAGAACATGATTTGGTATCTGAACTCTGGTGTTGGCTTGCTCTCTCATATTGACAAGTTCTTCAACTCTCTCATAAATAAAATGAAAGCATTGGGTGATTGAATTAAAAATGAGTGGTATAGTTAGAATCCTGTTGGGTGTTAAATGGATATTAGGGTCTGTGTTAGGATCTAGAATGCCTTGCCTTGAGAAGCCTGCAGAGAAGGAGGGAATGTGTGCGTGCGAGCGTAAGTTTGTGTGTCTGTCTCATGGATAGGCCAGAAAATGCTAAAATGTCTGTTGATATCAGTGGAAAAGCCTCATCTGCTAGAATATTTGCTTTCTGTGTGTGTGTTACAAATGCAAATAGGGAAATACAATAGGTTAAGGTATGTGCAAATATAACAGTGCTCAGTGATGGTGGCAGTACTGTCTTGTACTCTCATTCCTTTCTTTTCTAACATGTTGTGTCTACTTTTAAGTAGGCACTAAGTATAAAATCACTGAATAATATTTAATGCATAAAGTTCTTTATTATATTTTAAATAATAGGCTTTGAAAAATTAAAATATAAAAGTAACAAATTCCATGAAACAGTGCAAAAATTGTTTGCTCAACATTAACATAATACCTTAAGAACACACAAATATCTAAGCACGAGGTCAAAATAAAATAAATCAGTATGTACTTTGGCTATGGTTGAATAAATAGATTAATGTTTGATGGTGATAAGAAGTGTCTACTAAATCTGTTTCCTCATTATCTATTTAAATGAAGAGTTCTGTAGTTTGACAACCATTTACTGGAGACCTTTGTAAATTCAAATTTTTCTTCTTCCTCTTTTTCCTTTTTGAAATTTACCCTTTTGAGTCAAAGTATTCTATACTGTAGCACATTTTGAAGAATTTAATATTTTAGGACCACCACTTTGCACAAGTCAATAGCAAAAACCAGCATAAGAGCAGGTGTCAGGGCAGGGATGGGAGGCAGGAAGGGGAGCAAATAGCAAGGAGAACAAATGGAATCCATCTCTAAAGGAAAAGGTTAAAATGACAGACTGACCCCATAGATGTGTCTTCTTTATTTAAGCCACATTTTAGAAATGATAGAAAAGATATTCTGAACAAATCCAAAACTCTTCTAAGAGAATACCATCAATACATCAGGCATTTTGAATATCTCCTGAAAGACTGAAAACAGTTTGACTGACTAGGATTAGAGAAAGGATATAGATGTCAGCAAGCATCTGTGAATGATGGGAACTGGGCCAGAAGTGCTGCTGTACATTTAGAGAAAGGGAATGCACTAAGCAGAATGGACCACAGAATTTGCGTTTTCTGACATCCAATTATGCCAAGTAGTCAGTGGAAACCACATGTGTATGTCCCTAGGCAAGAGAAGAGAGAATAGAGGCAGAGCTTTTCCCAGGCATGTTGATGACTCCTAGGGCCGAAAGAGTCTTCATTCTCAAAAGATGAGCTCTTGTCTCCAGTAGAAGGTCCTACCTGTCTACAAATCTCCAAATAACTGGAATGGAGTTGCATAAACTGAACTAATTAATCACAACAGATAGGCGAGCCAGAAGCCAAAAAAAAAAAAAAAAAAAAAAAAAAAAAAAAAAAAAAAAAAAAAAAAAAAAAAAAAAAAAAAAAAAAAAAAAAAAAAAAAAAAAAAAAAAAAAAAAA
>PVKS010006838.1:0-36064 GCA_004027875.1 Aplodontia rufa | reverse complement strand
TATTACTACATGAGGCAACAAAATTAATAGGCTAAATAAAATACTATGTTAAGACTACAATGCCCAGAAGAATAAGAACAGATAACATATTCATGGAAAAATATTTTTAAAAATTCAACAAATTGTAACCCATAAAAATTGCTTAGATGCAATGGAACCAGAGTGGTATGGATATTAGAACAAAATCTCTCTACATGAACTGACAGGTAAATTTGTGACCTAGAAGATCAAAGCAAGAAGTTATTTCAGAACACCATACAAAGGGCAAATGGATACAGAGTATGAAAAGAACAGTTGTGATCCATGATTCATAGGTCAAGGTCCAAAATTTCTCTAATAGTTAATTCTTTTTGAGAAATCAGGTAAAGATAGAAAATTTAAACTGCTTTAGGTTGTACACTATCAGTCAGGCTGTGGATATGAAGTCAGATACTTGGGATGCACGTCCCATAGTTGATCTTTTAGGTAAGCCAGTGTACACTAAAACCAATTTCTAATACAGGTTTCTCTGTTTACCATTAAAATTATAGGAACATGCAAAGCAGCGTGTGTGTACAATCCTGGATTTTAAAGATTTTACAGTTCCTTCTCGATTGACTAGTCTCAAATAAAATTACAGCATTTTTTCATAATTTTGTCTTATTTTCCCCTAAATTTCATGGAAACAAAGATGTATTTTACACTAATAACCCATTTGCTTTACCATTTAGTGTTTGATTAAATAATGTAATTACAAATTGTTGTGTATTCATGAGTTCAAATAAATATGCCTGATAAATGTTGGTAAATAAACAGGCCAACTGGTAGTAATAATGTGTGTAGTTAAGACAGGGGAAGAAGCTGCTAGCCATGAGTGTTTGGCATGATGCTGTTGGAGTGTAGAGTGCTTCATTCAGTAGTGTGAGTTGAATTGGTTGATACAACCAATGCTGGTTAGGTAGAGATTGAGACTTTTTTTATGCATCAGTTTATCAAAAATTAGAGATAAAATATAAACCTTCAGAATGATTGACCCATCACCAGACTCAGCATGCTGTAAGTAAAGAGAGGTCCAAATTTTGATGCATTGTGGTGACTGATGGGAAATTGAAGACAAGGGGAAAACCCTGTTAGTTTAATAAGAAGAGATTATCAATGATGGGATGAGTGTCAGTTGACTTTTAAGGATTGAGTCAGTAATACTGGATGGTGTAGCATTAACTGTATTCTGAGTTCAGAGAATTGCTTTTAAATCCTGGATTCAACTAAACTATTATTCAAAGCTGAGGCCAAAGTGAAATTATTTCCAAATTATAAGGACTCAAAGTTGACCACACATAAACCTCCAAAAATGGGTGTAATGAATATGTCTCCCAATACCTGTTTCCCAGTTGGTGCTCAGTGTTGCTTTCTAGAAATAATCATATTTTTTTCCAAATCTAGTATGTTGATATGAAGGTAGTTAATGCTTAAACAAACAAATACGTATATATATATATATATATGCATATATATATATATATATAAATTCATAGCTTAAAAATTTCAGCTGTTAATACTCACATATATCAGACTATCAGGAATGAGTGCATGAAGATGTCCCCCTTTTTCAGTACTACTTTATCCAATCTCAGCATGTTACATAATTTGCTTAACCAGTTTTGTGTTAATGAACGTGATTGATTCCAATATTGTCCTATTATGAACACTGTTAAAAATATATATGATTCTGTAGAGATGCCACCTATGTAATTACCTATGTAATTTTTATCAAAGAATATGTGTATCGGTAATTTGTGAAGATATGGAGATGTTGTCTGGTTATGCTCTGTGGATCTGATGCTACTTTATGCTTATGAGAGTGCATCATTTCCCTGTGTTGACTAGTGTGAGCATCATTAAAAAGCTTGATCTTTATCAAATCTAATAGGCAAAAAATGTTATTTGAAGGAGCTTTAATTTAATATTTTTATTGTTGCTGGTGAGGTTGAATATCTGCTTATGCTTATGCTTATTGTTCTCATTTCCTTTCCTATTACATTAGCCTTCAGTCGCTGTGACCAAATACCTGAGAAAAACCATTTAAAGGAGGAAAGGTTTATTTTGGCTCATGCTTTCAGGGTTTTCAGGCCATGGTCAGGTCATTCCATTGCTTTTAGGCTTGTGGCACGGTGGAAACACAGTGAAAGGACATGGGAGGTAGCCAGGAGGGAGTAAGTGGGGGGATGAGAGAGACAGAGAGAGACAGAGAAAGAAAGAAAGCAAGGAAGGTGGCCTTCTTCCATCTAGGCCCCAACCCCTTCAGTATCCAGTGCCCCCCAATAAAGCCACCAATTTATGGTCTCTCACTGGAAGAATTCACTGATGAGGTTAGAGCCTTCATGATCTCTACACTTACCAAAAACCCCACCTCTGAACATTGCTACACTGGGGATAAACCTTCAAAACATGAGCCTTTGGAGGATATTCCAGATCCAAACCATAATAACATTTGCAGGCTTTCTCTTCATATTTTTTATTGACTTTTCTATTAGATTTTTGCTCATCTTCATTTCTAATCCAGAACTCTTTAAATATATTAGTATTTTAAATGACAAACGTCAATTACAAAGTAACGCATGCTAAATACAGAAAATTTGCAAAATATATATTGTCTATAATCTCAACATTCAAAGATAAACATTGCTAAATTTTTAGTATTTATGGTGAAAAGGAAATGGAAATTTCAAATGAATTTTCACATTTTTTTCCAGATTTATTGGTACACTAAGGAAAGCACATTTTCGCAAATATCATTTTAGGTTCATAAAATAGGCACAGAATATGCAGATTGAGAATATCTAGTGAACATAGTTGGAAAACACTAATATTACACATTGTCAGAAAGCAAATTGGAAATCTTTTTTGTAGTTTCTATTGAAATTTTAAATGTTCTTAGCAGTCTCTTCAGCAAGTTTACTTGTAGGACTCAACTTTAGAGGAACATTCATATATATGCAAAAGAATTATGTATAAACATATTCATTGCAGCATGTAGAACAGGATCAGTAGTAGACAAGTTGTACCTATACGTTGTGCTGGACCCTGGAGAACAATAAGATAGTACTTTGCTTCAAGGTATTTGCATTTCAAAGAACCATTGTTCTTGCCTTTTTTTGTCCATCTTCTTTCTTTTAGTTAGTGCTCAATGCTTCATTATTGATGAAGTAGCTAGTCTTTAAGTGGGTACTTTTAAATATTCCATAGTTTTCCCTTTCAGCATTTACAATGGTTTGGATAATACAGTGACACAGATGAGAAGTTTCTGTATTTGGAGTGGAACATTATGAAGATGTTCCAGTCTTCTTTAGGGACTCTATATAGTGCATTCTAGTTTTGTTTTTTGGGTTTTTTTTTTTTTTTTGGTCTACCCGCTTTGTATTTTCCCGTCCCATGTTTCCCCCTACTTTACCCCCATGTTAGTTGAGCTGCTTGTGGAAGTTGAAGGTTCCCCACTGGGCTGACAACCCCTCTGCTCCCTCCCTCCAGCTGCCTTGATATCCTTCCTATTCTGTCCGCCCTGCCCCTCTCCCTTCGTCCTCTAGTGTCATAGGCAAGGATCCCCCTGCTGGTGTAAAAATTTACCGATACTGAGGTTATTATTATATAGTGCATTCTAATAAACAGAATAATCATGCTGATAAAATAAGCTATTTTCTACATTGAAAGTTAATAAACTATGTAATCATTCATCATTCTATATTTTAGTTGCTTGACAGAATCCTGTCAAGGGCCAATTTTACAAAAATAAGTTTTATTTATTTAATAATAATTAATGTGCTTCCTTATTTGAGGTTTATTAGCTAAATTATAAAGCATACATTTCAAATAAAAAAACTTCATCAGTCTGAAAATATTTTTTGTGCAATACAAAAAGTAGAGCACATTAATGTTGAGCTCATGTACAATTGAATATTTCCACTTAATTTCAGTTACATTTTTTACACCAGATAATTTCATGTCATTATATTTGTTACTAAATAATAATCACAGGAATCCCAGGTTCCTCATGGGAAGCAGTTAGAGCGGAAATTCTGATGTATTTTGGGGCAGTGGGAGAACCAGTAGTCCCTCTTGGGGGATTTCGTGTAAAGAAGTTTTAGTGTTACTTTACCCATGCAAGGACCATTATTGGATGCAGAGTTCATTTAGGGTGCAGCTATAGTGAGCACATCATCTTGTCTCCATCTCATCTTTATTCTAATGCCAAGCTCTAGACTGAGAGAAGTGAGAAAATGGGATTGCAGCCATACTAATGCTACCCAGATATTTTGCAGAATTATTATGTGGTAGTGTTGGGAAAACCCTTGGGTGTTAGATAGCTTAGTATTTGCCTTTTCCAGAAAGTAAAACTGGATTTCAGTTCCTAATTGATATTCATAGATGTGCATTAAATTAACTCTTTAAACTTTAACTCAGATGATCAAGGAATGAAGCCAGTGAACCCAGGCCAGTTCTGTTTTTTTAGTTCTTCTGCTTTCCGATTGCTTTCCATTGAGAGAATGGAAAGAGATATCTAAACATATTTTTTTTCCTCATGAACACATTTAAAGGTCCAAAATAAGGATGTTTTCCCAGGAACTGTTTTAGTCTCCTTGCCTCAGCTTGACTGTAACTAAAACAAATGACCACTTGTACAGTGAGGTTACGTCATCAGCCCTTTGGGCAGGCTTTGATGCCCTGTTTTAAAGTGCGAGGGCAGCCATTTCATTAGTTCTGAAAACTACAGAATTCAGGGTCATTAACGGGGGTTTTTGCAGTCTCTAAACTCCCTACCCTAGAGATCTTGCATGAATTTTAATATTTTCCTACTCCTTTTTCTTTTTGTGGCTCCAGTTGTACTTAAGTTGGATACCTCCTTTCTTACCTTTTAACATCCTCCCAGGAATCCTCTCATATGTCATTGAGCTAGAATGGATTTCAAATGTATTCATCAATAGGCTATAAATATGAACTAGGAAGGTACTGTAATGGGACACTACAGCAGGTACGAATGTGCTTCTTCCCTTCAGATGCCAAGTTAGAAAAAAATTGAAACATGCTTTCCATGCTAAACTCCAGAAGTAAATAGAGCTAAGTTATGTCAAATCATCATCAACAAATGGGTATCACAGCAGGAGGTTTACTCCAGCTGTTTTGCAATAGTTATTATAATAAAATTGATCAGAAATAAAGGATGAAACAGACTGAGAGAGTCTACCATAGCACCAAGTTCAGATGTAAATAAATGAAGACTGAGGCACATTGTAGAGGAATATTTGAAAATTAGTTATGAAGACAAATTCAAAAGATCTTGTGGGACCTTATTGAGGCTGGATTGTCAGTGCAGAGTGCTCAAGTTAAGAGGCTGGTGGAGATGCATAAGAATTTAATGAATTATCTCAAATGGCAGAAATGAAATATCAGATCTTTTCTACTGACTCACTTTCCAAGATATTCTGTCAAGAGTCCTGTAAAACTCATTAAAGAGTTGAAATAATTAACAGGCTAAGAAGAAACAGGCAGGCCTTTATATTAGCTGATCAAATTAGTGTATTTGGTATATCTCAATCATATTTTGGATTGGATTGTATATAATGCCAATTAAAATGTATCAGGTACTTTCATGTTAACAATATTACATTACCAGCAAATATTTCAATCTGTTTGACTTATAGATAGGCAATTAAATTATTGACAGAAACTTATGTATAATAAGCACGTCTAGGGATTTTGTGATGTTGTCTAACTCTGGTTATGACCTGGAAAGTAAGCAGAACTTCAAAATTTTATAACATCAAGATAGAAAGTCTTGAGTAATTCATCACGGGAATCTGGGTCATGTATAAAAATAATTAACACAGTATAAAGTTGAGTAATTCAGTGTGGAAATAGCTCTCTTATTAATGTTAAATAATTTAGTGCCCCATTTTGTTCACTGACAAATAATTCCTTTGCCTTTATAGATTTTCAATTGTGAATTTCATTAATGGTTCAATTGGAATTTTAAAATAAAATTCCCACCAGCGATGTATTATGTATGAGGGTTGGTAAATTTTTTAAAAAATTGTATTGATATTTTAAGATAAAAATAGAAAAAATTTTAAATGCAGCCTAATTATTTCTTATTAGTAAGAGACATTCATGAATATGTCAAGCTAATTGTTCTGGAGTAAATCATTATTTAAAGCGTAAATTGAAAAGGATATTGCAAATGCCTTCTTTCCAAACACTTTTTTTGAGTTATGATTTACATGCCCTAAAACTCACCCATTTTAAGTGTATAGCTCCAAGTGTACATTAACAGACTAGTTCAACCATCACCACACCACATGTTGGTTTATGGATATTTCCATCAACTTAAAGGATCCATTGTACCCCATTACAGTCAACATTTTCACCCCCTAACCCCAAAATACCAATACTGTCTTTGCTGACCACATAGATTTCCCATTACATTTCGTATAAATGGAATCATACAAAATTTGTTCTTTTGTTTTCCCAGCTTCATTCACTTATGATGCTCTGGGGTTTTATCCATGCGGTAGCATGTGTCAGTAGTGCATTCATGCATTCTGTTTTCTTGACAAACATATTTCATTGTCTGGATGTTCCACATTTTGCTTATCCCTTTGTCCATTGATGGGCATCTGGACTACTTCCATGTTTTGGCCATTGTAAATAATGCTAATACAAACATTTGTGTAAGCTTTTTTTCTGTGTGTGTGTGTGTATACATTTCTGTTCTTCTGGACTAGATGTGTAGGAATGGACTTACTAGGTAATGTGGTAAATTTGTGTTTACTATTTTAAGTAACTGCCCAGCTCTGTTTCAAAATACTGCAGCTTTTTGCATTCCTACCAATGATATATAAGGGTTCAATTTCTCGCCATCCTCAATAATAGTTCCTGTTGTCTCTTCTTTATTATAACTATTCTTGTGCGTATGCAGTTGTATCTCATTGTGGTTTTAGTTTGTGTTTTTCTAGTGAATAACAGTGTTGAGCATCTTGTCATGTGCCAAATAATAGCTATTGATATATTATCTTTGATAAAATGTCTATTCAAAATTTTTCCACTTTTTTTTAAAAGAAAGGGGGGAGGAGAGAGAGAGAGAAAGATAAGCAATTTTTATATAGTTTTTCATGTGATTTTCATTCCTCAGACACTTCATTGTGTATGTGGTGCTGGGATTTGAACTCGTGTACTTGTGCATGCCAGGCAAACGCCTTAACTGCCGAGCCACTGCTCCAGCCCCTTTTGTCCACTTCATAATTAGTTCTTTTCTACTACTCAGTTTTAAGAAATTTTTATATACTCTGGATGTAAATTCATTACCAGATATATAATTTTTTAATGTTTTCTACTAGTCAATAGGTTCATTTTCTTAATGGTGTCTTGGAAAGCCATTGAAAGTTTTGGTAAAATCCAATTTATCATTTTCTTTCTTTTATGAAATAGTGCTTTTGGTGTCCTAAGAATACTGCCTTTGATTTAAAATCACAAGGACTTTGTCCTGTGTTTTCCTATGAAGATTTTCATAATTTTAAGTTTTTACAACTAAGAGATGATTAATTTTTGTGTAATGTTTAATCTCTTTGCATATACACATATGCACAATTGTCTGTCAGCATCATTTCTTGAAAAAAGTTTCAAGTAATACTTGAAATACTATAGCATGTAATACTATAGCATTTTTGTCAAAAGCAAATTGATCAGAAATATGAGTTTATTTTTTAATTAACAGCACTGTTGTTTTGAATTGGATTTGGTATATTCGTATATATATATATATATATATATATATATATATATATATATGTCTGATGCATATAGATTCATAATGTTTTCACTTTGGGAAATTGAAGCCATAAATTTCATTTTCTTTTTCAGAATTGGTTTGGCCATTCTGAGTTCTTTGCATTTCTATATCAATTTTAGAATCATATTTTCAATATCTGCAATAAATCTGCTAGGACTTTGATAGAGATTATGCTAAATCTAAAATTCTATTTTGGTAGAGTTCCTGTCTCAAACAACACAAAACTTGTTTGATCTCTCTGTAAAGGCTTATTACTAAAGCAATCATTAAAGGATATTTGTGAACACCCCAATGATTAGTAAGGAATGGAATTAACTGCTGATACCTGGTATATTTTAAATGATCCATTTCAAACTCCTGGCAAAATTTAAAATTCTCAAAGCATTCATGAAAACTGAATAATCCAGTTTCCTTTTTAAAATTCTTTTATTAGTTCAGCATGCTCTTACATATTGGAGAGATTCATTGCTACACATCCATATATGCATACATAGTGACAAAGTAACTGGAGCCCAATCCTTATCCAGTATCTCACCCTTGGTTGCCCAATCCTTGCTCTCTTGTCTCCAATATGATGCTTCCCTATTATATATGTAAATGTGCATACATGTATATCAATTTTTGAATTTTCAAGTTTCCAATGACTGCATGAGTATTATTTGGCTTTTCGAGAGAGTCCAGTATACCATACAGAATTAATAACCCCCCTTCTTCCTCCCTCTCCATCCTGTCTCTTTTCTCCCAGTCTTCTCCACCCCTATCAACTGTAGTTTCCCCAGATTATGTGAAACTTCAAATTCAGTGTGTCTAGTAAGTAAACTTGTCAAACTTTCTCCATATCCTTGGTTTTACTTTAGCTTATGTAAATAAGAGAAAAAGTCAACCCTTAAATCTCTGGGTTTGGCTTATTTCACTCAGCATGATTTTTTCAATTTCTATCCATTTACCAGCAAAAACCATGATATTGTTCATGCTTTTTTAAATTTTTTATTAAGGAGTTGAGTTATTGTACAATCAAAGATGCATATAATGTAACAATATAATATGCATTTGTTCTTAAACTGTAATTACCTCCACATTGCCCACACCCCAGTCTCTTGATTTTTCTATATTTCACTCCTACAAGTGATATAAATGCTTAGATTGTGAATTTTCCAGAATTAAATGATTGCATAAGTATTATTTGGATTCTCAGGGGAATAGAATATGCTATATTGTTGATTGTCTCCCTAGATCCCTTCCTGTCTTCCCTCTCTCTGCCCTCCCCTCACCTATTCTCTGCCTCCCACATATCTATGGTTGCCCTAGATCATGTGTTGCTATGCCTTTGTTGGGTCTAATACATGAGGATGACTATCTTTCACCCAAGCCTGGGTTTAGTTCCAGCCTCCACAAATGAGTGAGAACATTCAACCCTTTACTTTCGGGGTTTGGCTAACTTCGCACAGCATGATTGGGGCAGTGGCTCAGCAGTTATGCCGCTTGCCTGGAATGTGTGAGGACACAGGTTTGAACGCCAGCACTATGTACACAATGAAGTATCAGAGCAACAAAAGCCACATGAAAAACTAGATATTGTTCTTTCTAATAGTGGAATAGAGCTCCATTGTGTGTGTGTGTGTGTGTGTATATCTCATTTTTTGGATTCATTCATCCAGTGAGGGGCATCTGGGTTGATATTATAATTTAGCTATTGTAAATTGAGCTGCAATAAACATTGATGAAGCTGTGTCTTTGTAATATGCTGATTCTAGCTCTTCTTGGAAAATACCCAGGAATGGGTTAGCTGGGTTGTACAGTGGTTCTATCCCTAATTTTTTGAGGAGTCTCCACAATGCTTTCCAGAGTGGCTGTATCAGTCTGAAGCGCCACCAACATTATGTTAGTGTTCCTTTCTCCCCACAACCCTTCCAGCATCTATCATTGCTTGTATTCTTCATCTTTGCTATTCTGACACTGGAGTGAGGTAAAATCTTAATGTTGTTTTGGTTTGAATTTCTCTGATTGCTAGTGATAAAGAACACTGCCTCATATATTTTTTGGCTTTTTGAATTTCCTCTATTGTGAAGTTTCAGTTTAGTTCCATAACCTATTTATTGATTGGATTGTTTGTGGATTCAGTATTAAGTTTTTGAGTTCTTTGTATATTATGGATGTTAGTCCCTGTTGGAGGAGTAGCAATTTCAAACCACTGAAAACATTTAAAATTCTCAAAGGATTCTTGAGAACTGAGTAATCCAGATACTCACTTGGAGATATACAAATAAGGTTCACAGAGCAGGAAGTCACATGCTTAGTGTCTTTACTGGATCAGACTGAACACAGTGTTAAGACTCCATGGTTATTTCATTTGACCCACTGAAGTGAAAACAGCTATTAGGGTCTACGTTCAAAATAAGCAGAAGAACAAAAAATTCCAAATTAACCCTTCTAGGAAGTGGATTTCAGTTCTAAGCACTCATCGTTATTCTCTTAGTGTAAGCTTGTATCAAAATTATTATATCTATTTAGTTAAACGGAACCAAAGATTCCAGTATAGGGCTTTGTTTGTATTAAAAACCTAAGCAATGTGCTTTCTCTGGAAAGCTGAACTTTGAGAGAATGTCTTCTGATTACAGGAGTTGCATTTGAGAAAAAAGAAAAGAAAGGCCCTTAGACACTCTTTTAGACTTTAATGAAATAATGGTACAAAGAAACCTAGCAAAGGGTAGAAATACTATTTATACAGTAGTCTTCCACTTTATTCAGGGTTTTAGTTTCTGAGTTTCTTATTATATGCAGTTGACCAGTCTAAAAGTGTTAAATGGATTATTCCAGAAATTAGCATTGTGTCAGTTTTACATTGTTTATCTGAGTAGTGTGATGAAGTCTCTTGCAGTCTACTCCCTCACCCCTAGGACTCAAATCATCACCTCTGTCCAGTGTATCCATGCTGTGTGTGCTACCCATCCTGTTAGTCACTTGGTAGCTGTCTAGAGTATCATCAGATTGACTGTCTCAGTATCATGGGACTTGAGTTCAAGTAATCCATATTTACTTAACAATGGTACCAAAATATAAGAGGAGTGATGCTGACAATTTAATTACAGCATTTTGTTATACTTGTTCTATCTTGTTATTAGTTATTGTTAATCCTATACTTACCTAAATGGTAAATTACTTTATCATAGTATATTTAGGGTTCATTACTACTGAATGTTTCAGGCATCCTCTGGCAGTTTTGAAATGTGTTTATCACGGATAAGAGGGGACTGGCATAGTTAATACAGTAAATAATTTCCCCCACTTTAGTAGTTCTCGAAGAGAAGTATTTCATGACATTGACAATGTCTTGGAATTGAAAAAATATGATGTGAAAGCACATGTGGATTTGCTGTCATTTTAGGAAGTGAACATTTATGAAGGTCTAGTAGTAGTTGTCCTGGAAGAACGAGGCTCAGTAAATGAAAGCAATGTGTGTCTGTCTGTGTGTCTATCTATCTAAGACACTGGTTTTGAGTAATAATGTATAGAAATATACACAGGAAGGGAACTTTTTATAGTAGTTAGTTTCTGATGTGATTGAATTTCTTTTACTTACATTGATTGTAGGTCAGGATTAAAGCAACATTTTATCCTTTAAGTTTTAATATTCAGTCTTCAGTTTAAGGGAAAAAATGATGTCCAAGAATTCTATCAAGAAAGATGCTTTGGAATACTTAGAATAAAACTGATTAGACACAAATAAACATATTACTGAAAAGCCATGACTTAGCTAGTGTAATGGTAAAAAATAGATTTTAGTGCTACTTTAATTCCCATGATTGTTTATTTTGAATTTTCAGTTTCTATAGTTGCTTCTCCCTTTCAGGCTTAAGAGTTTACATGGTTTGTGTGTACTGACACAACCTTTCTATGAGGAAGGCAGTTATGAAAGGGGTTATCAGGTGGAAAGATAAAGAGGAAAAGCTAATCCAATGATGCATACTTAGAGTATGTTTTAAGTTTAAAAATTCGGAAACCCCTAATTTCCATTTGAAATGCTTTGGAATAACACGCTGAAGTATCCTTGGGGACAGCCTACCACTGCACATTAATATGGTTTAAAAGGTCCCCAAAGCATTTGCCTATAGTTAGCTCAGTTGTAGTATTTTAGTAAGTGTTCTAATAACTTGGCTGCTGTTTCCTTTGGCTGTGGAGTCTCCACAAGTGCACAGTGTCCAATTTTTGGGTCTTTAGTCACATGGTCTTACGTGTTCATGTTCTGAACCTATTAATAACTCACCATAAGCTTTTAAGAGAATACATCAGACTCTATATTGGAACTGCATAATCAACTGTCTACTTAATCCTTCTCTCATTTCTTTCCATTACCTCCTCCTCTAGAAGATAAGTATTCAATCCTGTACTCAGTGCTTATATTCCCTTCCATTCCTGTTACTCTCAAATGGATTTCAGTAAATTAAATGCTGGAGAGTTAAAAAAATACAAGTGAAAGAGAAAACAGTCTAGAACCACCACAGTAATATAAATGGCTATAACCATGATGGTAACAGATTTACAAGATTCTTCATAGTTTCTAAACTGTATTTATAAATTCTTTTGGCCATAGTGTGGCTACATACTTTTTAAAAAACTAGTGGTCTTCTCAAAGGCATGCATTTGTTCTACTTTTTAGAAATAAATTATATTTTAAGGACTGTAAAGGACATTGCTATGTAAGAAGATCTATTGTGACTTTTTTTTTTAAGAGAGAAGGACAGTGAGAGAGAGACAGAGAGAACCAATCTTTATTTAGTTTTTCACATGGCTTTCATTGTTCTGACACTTACTTGTGTACGTGGGTGCTGGGGTTTAAACCCGTGTACTTGCACATGCCGGGCAAGCGCCGTACCACTGAGCCACTGCTCCAGCCCCTATTGTGACTTTTTTTAATTGGTTCAACATAGACTTACATATTGGAGGGAATTGTTACATATTCATGCAGTGACTTTTTTATTGTTAATAAAATAATCCTCTATAATTTACAGTGACTACCTCAGCACAAATTGGGTTTGGACATGGCTTTTTTCTTTTACGATTTAGGAGGATAATCTTTAATTATATATTTTAAAAAGTGTTAGTAAAATTTACATGTATGAAAAAATCTTTGGGTGTCATAGCAGTGGTAGATAATAAATTACAAGAACCAGACATATGAAGAATGGAAAAAATCCAGATTATTTCACTAATACCTAACAAGGCCAGGTTGCAAGTAACACCCCCACCTTCCTCATTATATATGCAATAAAGAAAAATCAGTAAATATAAATGTTGCTGTTTCTATTTGTGCTGATTTTAAAAAGCAGACACTGAGGTACAAAATACACTATGGTAGGTACTATTTATTGACCACTATTACAGGCCAAACTTTTTGCCATAAGATATGGACAATTTTTAAATAAATCCACTAAGATAATGCTGTCACTCAGTTTTATATATAAGAATGCAAAAGTTCTAGGACAGTAAATAATATCCAAGTCAAGCAGCTGGTAAGATCTGGGGGTGAATTCAGAGCCCTGAGAGAGAGAGGGGCACAGAGGGAAGGAAAGAAGGAAGAGGAAAAGGAGGGAGAGAGAGAGAGTGTGTGTGTGTGTTATGAAGATATTTCATTCATTCAATTTGATCAGAGATGTATAACACACTCTTGTTATTTTAATTCTTTGATTCAAGATATGGTAGGAATTCACAAGGAATAGATATAGGAGTAGAAAGAGAAATGGTAGAAATATAATCTGTCTTCCTTTCCTCTTTCTGGTTGCTGTCTTGCGTTGATATGCTTAAAATTTTAAAATAAGAAATTATCACACAGTAGAGAGCTTTCTTTTAAAATGATACGGGCCTTATGTTACTCAATAATAAAGAAAGGAACTTTTTAATTTCACCTGCTGATTTCATTTTTGGAGAATTCTGTTGTTGAAAAGTCCTGGCATCTTGGCATTAATGTGGTCTGGTCTTTGGATTCTACAGAAGGATATATCTCTCTTATGATAGACAACAATAACAATAACAACAACTGCAAACAAAAAATGATCATTTATGGATGATTCAGTTAAGTTTTGGATTCTTTACCTTATTCTTTATTTTAGAAACCAATTTAATCAGCACATTATAATTATACACATTACCTGGTACACATTCATGTATGTGATGTTATTTGATCAATTTCATTCCCCAGTACCTCACCTTTCCCTCCTTCACTCCTCCCTCATGTTCCCTTCCTCTATCTCCCTTCTGTTTTCATGAGATTCTCCCCTTTTAGTACGTTATGTTTTTAAATAATTACATAGTTTTCACAGTGTGCCAGTGGGGAAAGTGCTCTGTAACCATTTTGTTGATAAGGAAGTTGAGTAATATGTCTGAGGTCATCAAGGAGACAAGCTGGCAATCAGACCCAGGTCTCTGCCTACTTTCAGGGCTGTTACTCTTGATTCTCAGAGGTTTCCTGAAGGCTTGGTTCTGTAAAGGTACAAAGCTCTGAAATACTGTCTCAGGAACTGCCATGTTTTAGGATTTATGTTAAAGAGGGGAGCTTAATTTGAACTGGATTTGATGTGATCAGATATATATCTGATATATATTTAAATATACAGCCTGATATCTTCCTCTCAATATACGGTTATCTTTATCTATATCCATTTCAGTGGGTTTCGGAATTGTCAAAAACCATTGTAGGGCAGTAATCTCTGAGAGAAAAGAAACAAACTAGGAATATGTGCCTGTGTCCCAGATCATAGTGGAAGGAAGCTTTAGGCAGCCACACAGAGGGAGGAAAAAAAGTGCCTGGCACTGAACTGAAGAGACTGGGTTTGGATTTTAGAGAGGCACTGGAAGCTAGAATTTCCAGGATAAATACTCATGATAGAGCTGTGCATGAAGAAGGTGAGTTCCTCTGCAGTGTGTCTAAGATCTAACTGATATTTATAGAACATTCCAACCTACCAACCCACCAACCCAGACTGCCCGATATTTTCACAATGCACAGAGTACTTCCTAAAATATTGTCTTATTCTGGGCTACACAATAAATCTTAATATATCTAAGTGAATGAAAACATACTAAGCAGGTTTTCTCATTCTGATGAAATTAAATTAGAAATCAGTGAGAGGAAGAAATCTGGGAACTGTTCAAATGTTTGTATATGAAACGATACACTTATGCATGGGTCAAAGAAGAAACTGCAAAGGAAGTTAGCATATAGTAGGAGCTGAATGAAAATGTATACAGCACATCATAATTTGTGGATTGCAATAGAAGTAGCACATAAAAAAATGCATAGTACTAAATGTAACAGAAAAGAAAGAAACCTGAAATCAATGACCTAAGCTTGTATTTGGAGGCATTAGAAAAAAAGATTAAATGAAGTAAAAAGCAAGCAGAAGAAAGAAAAATAAGAATGTATCAATGAGGGGGCTGGAGTGGTGGCTCTGCGGTTACGGCACTTGCCCGGCATGCGCAAGTACATGGGTTCAAACCTCAGCACCCACGTACACAACTAAGTGTCAGAGCAATGAAAGCCATGTGAAAAAACTCAATAAAAATTGATTCTCTCTGTCTCTGTCTCTTTCTCTCTCTCACTGGCCTTCTCTCTTAAAAAAAAAAAAAAGTATCAATGAAAAAACAAAAAAAAAAACATCGAAAGTTGATGCTTTTAAAAAATCAAAATAATTGAAAAAGTAATATTCATCTAGAAAAATGTTAGAACGTAGAATTGCCCAGTCTACATGTTTAGAGTGGAGACATTATAGATACAATAGACATAAAAGGGATACCAAAGGAATATAATGAATGATTTTATGGCAAGAAATTCAGCCTCTGTAAAATAAATAAATAATGTGAAAAACACAGCAATGTACACTGGGAAAAACATTAAATCTTAGTGAACTCATTCATAATATGAAATTGAATTTGTACTTAAAAGTTTGCTGCAAAGATAACCTTAAGAATAGATGGTTAAACTCATGAATTTTGTAAAACACTTAAAGATATCATATCAACTCTGCACAAAGTTTTCTAGGAAATCAAAGAGGAATGACACCCTCCAAAAGTCATTTTATGAGGCAGTTTTACCCTCATTACAAACTGTCTGAAAACATTAGAGGGAAACTACATACTGATGGTCTTTATGAACATAGCTATAAAAATCCTTAACAATTTTCATTATAAATCATGTATAAAACCATTTATCCTAATAACCTTTGGTGGTTTTGATACTTGGAAATCTACGTAATTACCCATGCATTCAGAATGAAAGAGGAAACAAATGTCATCTTAGTAGATGCAGAAAAATAATTTGACAGAATGTAACTTTATGAAAAAAACTGTCAGAAAACTAGGAGCAGAAGGAAATTTCCTTGACTTGATGAAGGGCGTCTATGCAAACCATGTACATGACATCCCACTTTAATTACAAAGTACTCAGTATTTTTCACTAAGATAAGAAACAGAGCAAGGATGTTTTCACCCATATTTATCTTTGTAACTGAGGTTCAATAAGGTAAGAAAATAAATAGAATTTTCATATTGTACAGGATGAAGCAGAGCTGATTTTATTCACAGGTAATGTGGTTTATGTAGACATTCCTACCAAAACTGAGTGAATTCAGCAAGGTTACAGGATACAAGATTCATACATAAATATCAGTTATCTTTATAGTATCAATGAATGATTAGAATTTGAAATTTTAAAACTACCACCTATAATACTATCAAATAAGCAAAATACTTAGACGTAAACTTAACAGAACACATACTGAGATAATGAAAATTACAGAATATTGCTGACAAAAATTAAAGAATGTCTAAGTAAATAAGAATATGAATCAGAAAATTATTTTGATAAGATTTCAATTATTTCTGAATAGATTTATATATTTAATACACTCATAATTTTTTTAAAATTAGACTTTTTGGGTAGTTGCTGATCAGTAAACATATTTTAATATTTATGAAACAAAAGTATTTAAAACATAATAATTTAGGAATAACAAAGTTGGACTACTTGCACTATCTTATTGAAGTGATACTGTAAAGCTTTAGTAATCAAGGTAGGAGTGGCATTGGCACAAGATGTATATTGAATGTAAGTCAGGTCTAGAAAGAATGTTACTCATAGTGGATTGATTTTCAGCAAAGTTATCAATTTAATTCAATGAATAAATTCTATTTGACAAGTGGTGCTAGAAGAATTAGACATCCTATGAGAGAGGAATGAATCGTGACCTATACCTCATACCAGTGACAGTTGATGGATCATGACCTATTGAAAGAAAATTTAGGGGCTGGAGCAGTGGCTCAGTGGTTACTATGCTTGCCTGGCATGCGCAAGGAAGGACATGGGTTCGAACACCACCACCACATACACAATGAAGTATAGGAGCAACAAAAAGCCACATGAAAAGCTAAATAAAATTGATTCTCTCTCTCTCTCTCTATCTCTCTCTCTCTCTCTCACTGTCCCTCTTTCTTTTAAAAAAAGAAGAAAACTTAGGAGAAAATCTTCAGTACCTTTGTGTAGGGCAAAAATATTTTCAGCAAGACACTGAACATGATAATTAGGACATTTTGAGTATTAAGACTAATTCTCAAATGTCACTGACATGAAAATGAAAACAGTACAAAGTGGGGCAAATTATTTGCCAAAGATATGTCTGATAAGTTGTTTGTTTCTAGAATATATGAAGTATCTTCACTTTTGAGCAGAAAATTCACTTAAGATATTTAGATGGAAAATAAGGTCATGAAAAAGATTTTAACATTATTAGTCCTTAGGGAAGAAATGAAAACAAATATCCACATAAGACTAACTCAGATGTTCATTGCCAATTCATTCACAATTGTCCCGAAATGGAAAACATATTGTTGTATATTCATGCAGTGGAAGCAAACAAACTACTAATTCATTCCACCAAATGCATAAGTGATGGAAACTAAAGGCACATACACACAATTACATATTGTTTGATTCTGTTTGTATGGGATTCTAGAAAATGCAAAACTGTAAATCGGTGATTGACAGTAAACCAGTTCACGACGGTGAACTGTGAAGAAGCATAGGGAATTTTTGGAGGTGATAGAAAATTCTTATGACGATTTGGTGGTTGTTCTGTGACTGCATGTATTTGTCAAAATAAACAACAAAGAATGTGCAGTCTTTCACCCTCAATAAGCTAACTACCCTCTGACTCTCCTCCTTCCAGGATAAACAGCACCAAGTGTCCTCAACTGTTCCCTCTCAGAGGTCCAGGTATAGTCTAATGGAGGTTATAGACAAATTGTCTCTTTCATGCGGTTAGGTGACGCAATCTCAGCTTGTCTCTTCTTACTTGCCACACAGTTCATATAGTCTTAGAGATCTTTTTGAGATACAAAACATTGATTATTCTAAACTATTAACAACACAGAAGTAAATGTATAAAAGGGGAATTGTCGATCTCAAAAGCCCTCTAAAGGTTCCTTCAGAGAGTAGCATTGGACGTGTTTTCATCAAGAGCTTTACTAAGGACTTACGTACCCTACACATAAACAAGGTGCAGTTGTTAGTGGAGGGCCTTCCTGTGCCTCAGAACACTAGGAAATTCCTGATGCCCCGCTTTCCTAGTCTCATGAGGCTCTAAGACCTTGACTCAAGATTTTGAAGTTAGGGGTAAGGAGAGATAAAGAGCATCCCTTCCTTCCAAGCTCCTTTCCTTACATCTGAATGTGCACGTGTTGCCTCTGTTCCTGCCATGTCAGCTGGCATAGAACATTCAGCTGCTTCAGAGCCTTCTTCAAATTCCCTTCACACCACTCATTTCAGAAAGTAGGGAATTTTGATGAAGACTTAGGGTATAGTGAAATCAACCTTCTAATGCTCACTGTCTCCCATGCTTTCTCCACCATTGGTCTCTGCGCTCCCTCCTCTCCTTCACGATCATTTCCAGATATTCTGAACTCTTCACCCGGTATCATGCAGCCTCTCTACTTCTCTTACTCTATAGACTTTTCATATCAAGTCACCGAAGAATACAGAAAATCAAAGGACCTTCTAATCAACCAGATTGCCTTTCATGGTAATTTGAATTACCTCACCCCACTCCTGTGTTCGTTTATTGGTTTTTTCATTTGTGTGAAATAGAATATATTTCATGTGAAGTATATTGGGTTATTTTTCTCCAAATAAATGGAACTTCCAGAAAATACATTTTTTTTTAGAGAGAGAGAGGGACAGTGAGAGAGAGAGAGAAAGAGAGAATCGATTTTATTTAGTTTTTCATGTGGCCTTCGTTGCTCTGAGACATTATTGTGTACATGGTGCTGGAGTTTGAACTCATGTACTCACGCAGCCAGGCAAGCACATCACCGCTGAGCCAACGCTCCAGTCCCCAGAAAATACAATTCTTAATTCCAAATTATCTAAAATAAAATTAATGATCTAAACTCAAATGAGCATATTTAAAATTGAATTAATTATGTAAATAAACTATCCAAATTAATGTTCTAGAAAGATCTATCATCATGTAATACTTATAACTGCAAAATTTCAGTTAAATGGTTTAAGGTTTCATTCACATTACAATAGAACATGTAGCAACCACGAACTGTCATGATGCATGTGTTATCAGTGAGGCCTCATGACATCATGGACTGTCCAATACCAACCCCGCCATCCTCTCCAAGTTATTACCAATCCCTTATTTGCATTTCTGCTATCACTTATGCTGTGTACCATGGCATAGTTTTCTTCAATTGTTTTTTGTATTGGTATTTTCTAAGTAAATGTTTATAAAATTATCATGTTAGGTTAATTCCTTCTCATGACATATTTGCTGCATAGAGTCATAAATAACATTTGTATTCTTTTCATAACACAATATTGCTTATATAATATAATGGCATTATAAATCACATGTCTTTTATAATTTATATTTTGACATTTAGGACATCTTTAAACATTTTGGATACTAATCACTTTTTAGCTGTGTATATTACAAATATCTTCTCTCACTCTGTGACCTGGAAATCTTTCTGTGGCATTTTTATGCATCTACTTTTAAAAAACATATATATTAAAATCCATACGTTGAGAGCATAATTATTTATGTTGTTAAGATAATCTTCTTGTTAAGAGCAAGGAGGCTTATCTCTTAATAAGACCTTTAATATAAGACTCAGTTTCTTCATATTTAAAATGAGGAAAAACGTTTACTGCTTTATATAGCTTTAGCTGAGATTTGAGAAACAATACAAGTAAGTTATTCCAAAGCAGAGTATTTCAACCTCGATACTGAGGTCAATTTGGGTAGGGTAATTTTATTGTGAAGTGCTCTCTATGCAGGGTAGCATATTTAATAGCATCTGTGGACTCTGTCCATACGTGCCCACTGTGAGACCCAAATGTGTGTCCAGATGTTGCTAACACATCTGATGATTTCCCCTGTGTTTGTGTGCATGCGCGTGTGTGTATGTGTGTGTGTGTGTGTGGAGGGGGACATGCTCAAACTCAGTTGAGAGCCGCTATGCTCCCGAAGCCTTTGACACACGCTGTCAAACCTGCTGCTGCAAGAAACTGGACATACGCATAGCAAAAGTTTTGAAGGTGCTCTTCACATGGATCATATTATGGACAGCTCTTGATGTCATTGTGTATGGTTAGTGGCTGTGAAGAAAGTTTCCCATATTGCTGGGCTGTTAGGTTGGTACTGTTTTCACACTAACAGAATTGACAATAACTCTGAAATAAATGACTGATTACCTAGATCTTTGCTTATCTGTGTGAGCATGCTTGCAAGAGATTTCTGGAAATGATATCTTTGAGGGAGAAAGGAGCACAGAGCTGGCATTACTGAAAATTTTATATACTCTGCAAAATCAGCTTCCAAGAATACTAGACCAGTTTATACTCTCATCAACTATACCCAGTAGTGCCTCTTCTTCATGTCTTTATCCACGGTGAATATATTATCACTCTTTATATTCAACATACTCTAATTTTTTTTAAAGAGAGGGGGACAGTAGAGAGAGAGAGAGAGAAACAATTTTTATTTAGTTTTTCATGTGCCTTTTATTACTCCGAGCTTTTGTTGTGTATCTGGTGCTGGGGTTTGAACTCTCGTACTCATGCCAGGCAAGTGCCACAGAGCCACCGCTCCAGCCCCTTTATGAATTTTTAATATTCCTTTCACACTTTGCATTTCTTCTGTTACGTGCTCATGATCTTTGTACATATTTCCATTAATATTTAGTCATTCAAAGTTATGCCTAAAAATCCAATTACAAAACTGTGCAAGTGGGACTAGAGCAGTGGCTCAGTGTTTGGAGAGCTTGCTTAGCATACGCAAGGACCAGTGTACAAACCCAACACCGCGTACACGAATGACTGTCGGAGAAACGAAGACCAGATGAAGAAATAAATGAAATTGATTCTTTCTCTCTCTCTCACACTCTCTTCTTCTCTCTCTTAAAAATAAAAAACCTGTGCAAGTATAAAGAGAAGCAAATAAATTAATACAGCTAGCCTTCAGATTTCATGAATGCTAATAGCTGACCAATTTTGCTTAAGGTCTTTATTTTAAAATTTGCACATCATGTTGAAGCCCTCATTGTACTCCTCTTCAGCCAATTTCTTTCCAGGTCACCAGATGTGACCACTATTTTCAAATTTGTGTATATGTTTTCACTCATATTTTTATAATTTTATTAATGTGTGTGCATCCCTAAAATATGTATGTATAGCATTGTTTTATGTTTTTAAAATTTACATAACTGAAATCATACTGTAAAAATCCTTCTAGAACTTGCTGTTTTGAAATTCAAATTGTATTCTTTGAGTTTTATTCAAGTTGATGTGTGCAGCTCCAGTCCACTATTTAAACTGCAATGTTTCCTTAATTGTTTCAATATACCACAACTTATTTATTCATTACCATATTGATAGATGTTCATTTTTCTCTTTTCATATGTTTTTTGGTGAAATTATAAGCAATGTTATAATGATGATGGTTTGTAAGTCTCGAGGGCATGTGAAAAGGTTCCCTTAGGTATATAATTATTAGTCAAATTTTGGCTTATGAAGATAACACATCTTCATATTTACAAAACAATATAAACTTGTTCTTAGTTTGCTCAGCCCTGTAGTTCCCCACATCCAACTCCTGATATTGCTGGACTCTGTTGTTTATTTTTCGTTCTAATCTTTACTCATCTCTCAGCAATGGTTAGAACCAGTAGACAGAAAGTCAAATAGAGGAAAAAGAAAAACTGAAGAACACAGTGAATCTACTTGACCTAATTGACATAGAAATTTTTTTATATCTAGGACACATGGAGATGGACTATATCCTGGACCATTAAAGTCATCTGAACAAATTTAAAATATTTGAAAAATATGATTATGTTTTTTGGTAGTGGGTTTTATGGAATAATAACAAAGATATCTAAAAATTACCTTGAAGTTGGAAATAATATAACACTGCTAAATAACACTTTTTCAATAGGAAATAACAAAAGAAATTAGGAAATATTTGAATTGTATTAATATGAGGACAGAAAACATGTAGGATACATCTAAAGCAGTGTCTATGGGGAACTTTATAGCATAAATACTGAAACATTAAATACTTAGAAAATAGGGAAAGTTAAATCCAAATGTATAGATGAAAGGAAAGAATACAGGAGAATCAACAAATTTTCTTAAAAAAAAAACCCAGAAAAACAGTAAAGAAAAATTAATTTCATGGAATGAACAATAAATTTATATATCTCTAGATATATAAGAGAAAGAAAAAATACAAATTATCAATGAGATTATCACTAAAACTTTGAAATTAAAATGATTATGAGGAAATATTTGAACTCTTATGTCAAGAAAATTTTCAACTTTAGAAGGGATAAATTTCTTTATTTATTATATGCATTTTAGATATATATTTATTATATTTATTTTATATGATGTGTGTGGTTCTTGATTACATATATCATATATACATATATATATCAACAAGTACTACTGATTCTTTCAGTAATTTGAAGGGAAGTGACAATCCCCAATAGTTCTTATGAGGCTAACATTTTACTGATATCAAAAACATATAAAACATTTTGAGGAAAAAAATAACACACTCTATTATTGTTCCACATGAATGTAGACCCTGGAATCTATTACAAATATTATGAAAAAATTCAGCAGTAGATAAAATATAAGACATCATGACCAAGAAGAGTTTATCCCCGAAATGCAAGGATAGCTTAACATTTGAAACATTTACAAATGAAAGAGAAACACTGTGTGCTAGTATAAATAAAATGCAAAAAACCCCAAATTTAACATATATGCTACAAACTGTCTGCAAATTAGGAACAGACATAACCATAGGCATCTTCAGAAAACTAGTTGGAATTTTTCTGAATTTTGAAAGACTGTACAATTACCATCTTATCAGGAATAAGACAAGAATGTCCATTCTGTCTGCTTATACTCAATCTTGCATAGGAGATCCTAGAAATTACAATAGGCAACATAAATAAATGGCTGTTGAAGTAGTTTAATAATTAAAGGCAGGCAGTTAGGAAAGGAGGAAATAAAATTGTGTTTATTGAAGCCAACATGGTCTTGTATATAGAAAATCCAAGAAGATCTATAAAATAGTGCCTAGAACTGACGAGTTGAGCAAGATCCCAAGCTGCAATGCCAATAAAAAAAAAGTATGTGTGTGCATTTATTAGAGGCCTTTACTCCATTTCTTTCAGCATGCTCCTACTTGCTTGTCTGTAAGGTTCACATACTATTTCATCTTATTACAGGTGGAACATAAGTAGGAATGTTTTCTAAGATTTTTACAAATTGAGTATTAAAGGTGGATGTAACAAAAACAGAATAATTTCCTTCTTTTTTTTAAAAAACATATTACCTAATCATTTTGTTTATTTACTTGAGTTTAAAGATCGTTTTCTTCTGTAGAAAATGACAATTAGGAACTCCCAAAATGCAGAAGAAAAATCCAATAAGGGTTTAAAATACAAAATGGTATCTTTTAAATAAATGATGCTATTTATTGTATAAACAACAATGTATTTCAGGAATACAATTAAACTTTACCACCTTAAACTTCTATAAATTAATAACAGTTTTAAAATCTCTTTAGAGATTCAATAAAGATATTTCTGTTAATTTTTTGAACTTGAAGTCTTAACAAAATTGTTTTATATTAAATATTCATTATTTAGAATAATAGGACAGATCTGGTTTCTCATCTTGCATAGCATATAGATTCAATTGTTAATGTTCAGATTTCTATTGATGGATCATAATACATATGTGTGTGTACATATATTATGTAATTATATATGTGCCAATTAAAGCAGCTAGATCTAGAAGTTTTATGTTTTTCTACCTTTTATATATGTGAAATAAATACATTTATCTGTTTTCTTACTCACATACTGAACAGCAAATAACATTTTCTACTTGCACTTTTCTGTTGAAATAATTAATCTCAGTTTGTCTGTAGGAGAGGTCTGTGGCATTACTCATTTAGAGGCTAATTCAGTAAAACATGTGTCTTCAATTCTAAATCAACTTACTGTGGCACAAATTGAATTAGTGGAAACTACCATTCTTATGTATTCTTTGGGTCAGTTGTTGAATTAAACCTGAATGTATTCATACCCACATATGGAGTTTAAGTCTACATGTGGGCTATGTTGAATAAATAATAAGTCACAGAAAATTTGCAAGACCAAAAGAAAGCATACAACAATGTTTTAACTCTGTATTTGTGTGTGGTATGATTTTAGGCCTCTGGTTTTACTTGTTTTCTGTTAGGGCCCCTGTTAATAGTTCTAGCACAGGAAATGTTCAACTTTTTCTGTTGATGTGAAAATCTTAATTATTTAGACATAAAGTACTCAGGTAGAACTTTGTAGAGCACAGGAAGTTTCCTTTCTATAGAGAATTATTTTCCTGCAATGTACTTTCACGTATATACTTTCATTTAATGGACAGGAAAGTATTATTTGTAACATAAGAAAGGATTGCTTTAGTTTCTTTCTTAATGTTCCCTTTGTTGTAGCTGAGTTTTAGGAAGATACACCCATTCTTATCTGCCAAGTATCAGCCCAGGTCCTGAGGCTGGAAAGCAAACCAGATTTGGCATGCTTTCCTTGAAACTAATGAGTGATGTGAAAGGAAATTAATCCAAAGTATAGAATATAGTTAAAAATGCTACAGGGCTTTGGTGATCTGTGAAAGCTATGTTTTCAGATGTTACAATCAAACCCATTTAGCTGTGTTTCATAGTCCTCCTTTACTACCCATGCCAGTAGAAAGTAATTCTGACATCATTATCATCAAAGGCCAACATTTTTGAGAGCTCATTAAGAAAAGTAAAGTGTGATTTATACATTTAATTCAAACAATTTGTGGCTATTCTTATCTCAAAGCTTCATATCTACCCTGGGGTGAGGTGGGAGGAAGTCATGTGGCAAAAGTGAGCGGAAGCAGCCTTCACTGAAGAAAGGGCCACTTGGACATTGTGTTCTCTCTACCACTCCTTGTATTGATCTCTCTGGTTGGGACATGTCAGTGTACCAGATCCTTTTTGGAACTAAGGTCATCTCATCTCAGTGGTGTGCGCTGGGGTGCTGGATGACGTCGTTATGAAGAGGTTCATGTTCTAAAGTTCATGGGCACACGACAGCAAGCATCAATCGGAGTGCAGGGTGCTTAAGCATTCCTTTCTTCACCCAGTGATCTCAAATCTTCTATGAGAATCTGATTAGGATCATTGGCTCTTAGTTTGTTTGGGTGGATGAACAATTCAGTTATGAATCTTGCAGTTGCTTGCTTTTGTGTTTTCTATGGATCATATATTTAGCTCTCCAGATGCATTGGCAGTGCCCACCTTTGGTCACTAGGGCTCAGGCACTGTTCCCTAGGATAGTGATAGAGTTTATTACATACTTTACAGTTATTGAGACTGTTTTATAGATTAAAATGTCATTTCACTGAGAGCCACACTAACAATGAGACAAAGGGTCAATGGTGTGACCTTCCTTGCCAGCAAGCACACAGGTTCCCTGTGATGAACCCGACAACTGAGTATGGTCTTCCAGTTCTGTATGGAAAATTGTCAGTATGAATTTTTTCCTGAAATAAAGAGCAATTTCATACATTAAAACTTGAAAACAAAATACCTTCATTTTGGAAAAGTATATCTTACATGTAGCTATAAATGAAAAAGAATTTAAGTTCATTACTAAGTTTGAGGGGGAAAAAAGATTTGGTCATGAATGTTTGAAAATGAAGTGCCAAAGAAAGCAAGCCTACTTTGGGATATCTTGGCTGCCTTAAGGCCTTAGTTGAGCCACCAGAGGGTCTAGGTTTGAATCCAAGCTCCCCAAGTATTAGCCGTGTAAGCTTAAAGAATTTACTTACCCTCTCAGTGCCTCAGTTTCTCCACCTTAAGAAACAGTGAGCCAGGCAGTACGGCACACACCTGTAATCCCAGTGCCTAGGGGCTGAGGCAGGACCTCAAGTTTGAGGTCTGCCTGGGCAACATAGTGAGACCATGTTGGAAAACAAAACAAAAATCCCCTGAAACAAACCAAATTCAGGTCTGGGGATGTAATTTAGTGTTAGAGCATCCCTGGGTTCCATCCCCTGCACCAATGAAAGAAACAAACAAAAAACAGTGAAATACCCATGAGATACTTAGAACAGTATCTGGCACTGTGAAAGCTATGAATGTGCTTGTTAAATAAAATGATGATGAGCAGAGTTGGAAGTTGTATAGGCTAATACATTAAAATAATTTTTAGACCTTGCAAAAATGCCACCTATTGGGTATTTTTGAAGTTAATTAAAGAAATTCAGAATGTTAAGATAACAGAAATAAAAATGAGCACATATGCAGCTTATACATTAATTTACTTAAACCTGAGAGAAAACATGAAGCTAACCACCCCTTGCATTTGAAGAAATGTCTGTTGGTCCATTGAGCAGCTGAATGAAGTCTTCTCACTACCATTCTTCCCCCCAAATTCTTATCAAATATTTAGTGCTAAAATTCGATCCAAGGTCAGATTTTCACAAGATCTGTGATACTTACCCATTCAAGTGAATAGTGACTTCTCATGGCCCAATGTTCAAAATAATTATAAAATGTGCACCCAGCAGAGAATAATGGGTTGCTTTGCCAGTTGTCCCTTAGCCATCCATTTCCTGTGGAGCCTTCAAAAATTTCAAAAGAATGCATTGGAAACAAAAGTAAGAAGACAGCATGCATTGGAAGTCTGCTAATTACTGTGCTAAGTACAAGATATGAATAAAATCCTAATACTGGGATGAAAGCCAAATGAAGCTGAATCCTAGGTTGCTTTTAATAATCAAATTAAACATATCAAAAGTTAAAATTAATTTCAAGTGTGTAAAATATAGACGAAATACTGGTCAAATAATGTTGACGTATAGGTGGGAAGTAAGGTATGATGGTTTGGATGTGAAGCATCCCCCTGAAGCTCTTGTGTGAGACAATGTAGGAGGGGCTTGGCCATGAAATGATCGGGTTATGGGAGCTTTAACCCAATCAGTGAATTAATCCCCTATGAGATCAACTGTGTGCTAACTGGAGACAGGTGGAAGGTGGATCCCTGAGGGAGTGTCTCTGGAGTATATCCTTTGCATCTGGCAAGTAGAGTGTCTCTCTGCTTCCCGATTCCAATGCCCGGAGCCTCCTGTCTCCACCACACTCTCCCACCATGATCCTCTGCCTCATCTCCAGACCCGAGGAATGGAGCATGCTGTGTAAAGACAGACCTCTGAAACCGTGAGCTCCCAAATAAACTTTTCCTCCTCTAAAATTATTCTTGTCAGGTCTTTTAGTCACAGCAGTGTAAAAGCTGACTAAAACAGAAGATGATGAGGTGGGGTTAAACTCTTCAAAAAGTCTATATTTTCTGGTGCAGGTGAGTCATTTAAGGAAAAGTGGAATTTGCAGAGTAAATACGGAACTTCTCAGTTCTCTTTTAAAAATGTGTATTTTATCACAACCTCATTGAATTGCCACACATAGAGATCACTTAGGGTGTTTTCATATCTTTATGAAAAAATAAACTGTACTTCCACTCCTTACTTGCTCTGTCCCTCACTTGCGTGAGTACTTCTTTTTGGTAAATTTGATTATGCACCTTTTTGTTTAAAAGGTAGTGCAAAATTGCCTTACAGTGATCAAATCCCAGGTATTTTGCTACCAGTATTGTTTCATAGTACTTATTACATCTATAATTCCTAGTGAGTTCTATAATTTTAAATTTTATTTCAAAGTAGTAGATGCCTGGAAAATCACATTCTTTTGGTGTTGTTTCTCTTTTAAATTTGGTCCAGTTGATTATCTTTTCATATCATCAGCCATTAGGATTTTTTCTATTATGAATTTCCTTCCACATAATTTGGGGTTCTTCTACAGTATTACCTTCATATCTTGGAACTATTTATTTATTTTTAAGAGAGAGGGACAGTAAATGAGAGAGACACACGCAGAGAGAGAGAATCAACTTTATTTAGTTTCTCATGTGGCCTTTGTTGCTCCCAGACTGCCTGGTGTATGTGGTGTAGGGGCTCAAACTTGTATACTCGCACTTGCCAGGCAAGCGCTGTCACCACTGAGCCACCTCTCCAGCCCCTTGAAACTATTTATTTTTAATATGTTCTTTTGGTAAGTATATTGCAAATGTTTTCTCCAGTCTACCCGGTTTGCTCATGAATGCTTTGTCATGAAGTAGTTTGGGAGTGTTGCATTTTCATGTGGTCACATTTTATATCACTGTCGATACAATCATTGCATTTTGGTGTTTCCTTAAGAAGGTCCTCTCTGGGAACCTCATCAAAATAGAGGATAGATCAGTAGAGTAGATGAAGGGGATGGAGGAGAAGAAGGGGCAGGAAAAGGGAACAAAGGTGGAATGAATCTGATTGGTATTCTGTATGTGCATGCATGGATGGGTCCAGGCATCCAGCAGGTATATCCACAGGACACTGATAGGAAAAAAAGAAGAAAGCTAGAAATGGATTGCAGAGGGTGTGGGGTGGGGGAAGGGATGGGAAGTATGGGGGATTGAGTTGGATAGTGCTGGGGTTGGGTTGGGTTCCATGCTTTTGTGATTATGACAAGGTGTATCTTGCTGCTGTATAATAAGTGAAAAGAATTTTAAAAATTATGCATTTTGATAATTAAAAAAGAGAAGGCCTTCTGTTATCCAAAGTCATAATCAACTCTTTCTAGTATTCTTTTTCTAATACTTTTTTATTATTGAGTTTCATTATAAGGCAAATTTCAGAATGATACATAGATTAATGTTCTTTATGTTAAAAAGTCAACCTCACAATGATACCTATTTCCGTATGGATATCCCATATGTAAATGCATAAAGATATAAAAGTAGCAGAAAAGAATCAGAATAAATGGAAAATAATGATTAGTTTTACTGTTAAGTTAAAAACAAGGTAGAATTGAAGGTGGTGGTCAAAACTTGCTCATTATTTTTAAAAACCATTTTGAGAGAAAATGTGTATTATTTGTATAGTTGAAGATCAGTGTGTTTGTGTTTATTATGAAAAGAATTATAATACCTAAGAAACTTAGAAGAGAACCACTTGTTTATAGTTTCACTACCAGAACCACTCTTAGAATTTTACTATACTATTTTACTCTATTTTTCCATGACTGTGGTGAGTTTTCTTTTTTATAAGAGGGAGAGACAGAGAGAGAGAGAATCAGTTTTTGTTTTTTTTTTCCTCTAGTTCTGGCTTCTCCGGCACCCAGTTGTCTATGTGGTGTTGGGATTCGAACTTTGTTTCTCACACATGCCAGGCAAGCACTCTAACTGTTGAGCCACTGCTCCAGCCCTTGTAGTGAGTTATTTTAATTGTACAAAGAGTATATAAAACTTTTATTATTTTTAAAGAAACGATATATCACATGCGTTTAACAGTATTGCAACAGAAACTTCATTAAAGACTGTATAATGTGATTTTTCTGAATTCGCCATAATTGATCTTATCATTTCTTTAATGGCAGACTTTGAGTTGGCTTTCATTTCTTTATAATTTTGAAAAGTGAACATTATTCTCTATGGTTGTTGCTTTGTGGTGCTTCTTTAAAAACATCTTTTGTACTATAAAATCACAAATTATTTGTACATATTTTCTTCAATACTTTTATATTGTTGAATGTAATAAAACAAAGCAAGAAGGTGTTATTTTGAATGTACCCACGAATAAATTACCAAACAAAGTGAGAAGGTATGAATTACATGATTCCATAAGGATTTCCCAGAGGGTACTGATTTATGAGGCCACCAATGAAGTTTCAGGGTACCAGGTTCACTTTATTTTCATCAACTATGTATTATAATTTATATGGTTGTGTTTTATTGCTGTTTAAAACAGTAAAACTGTGCCTGTTGGAATTTTCATTCTTTTAATTACTATCCAAGAATGATTTCAGACATATTTTTTATCTGAATTATCACAGTAGTCTTTCTCCCCCATAGTCTATCCTCAGTTGAGTCACCAGAATGAACCCTTTTAAGTAAGTCCAATATCTTCCTTGCAGCTTTTGAAATGTGCAAACATATATAGTGAAAATAAAAACAAGGAGTACAAAATATTTGCAAAATCTTGGATTTACCCAGTTACTTTTGCAAGAGAAGAGAATTAGTTTTGGGAAGATCTATGTGGTTCACTTCATTTGAATCAGTTATTATATATATATTTTAAAAAGTCTAGAGTATACAAATATTAATATCTGGTAAATATCAAAGGTGGATAATTGTACTGTTATTTTGTATATTTCTGAAGGATTAAAGTGTTATAATAAAGAATGACAGAAATAATAAATGAAAACACTTTCCATTTTGTTATTCTGGGCCAGTCTTCACAGGGTTATCAAAGTGGCAGTTTTCTCATCTCTACTGCAATTCATGTTGCATGATAAAACACATTTCATGTGACACTCAATAATGTGCTTTAGAATTAAAGGATCTGAAACTTATGAGAGATGTTTATGAACTAGACAATATCCAAGCTAAAGACGAGAATGAAGAAGCACAGGGGTCCAATTTCATATCAGAAGTGGTTATAGTAACTGGGCAAACAAATACTCTCAGTATTTGTCACGTATCTGAGGTTTCAAGAGACTTGAGATGCAGATTCAGAACTCACGGTGTAAAATAGTCAATGGGAAGCATTCTGGACCTTTTATAAGAATCTTTCTGACAGTTACTACTTTCTGGACAGTTCTGTCCAGTAGAAGCCTGGTTGCCTGAGAATGGTTATTGATTTACTGGCTATTGAAATGTATAAGCAAAATTTTTAAAATTTATCAGTGATTTTAATGAAATAGCTTCTCTGGGTAGAATCTGGAGCACTAACTGATCCCTATTTTCTTGTTATGATGTTCTCTTGTTTGTAGATGTCTTTCTTAAAATACAGTGCTTAGGAAAAAATATTCCTGAGGTGGTCTGGGATATGCAGTGTTTTTGGTTTCAGGGTTTAGCCCATGTTATTTTAGCTCTTTGGGTGTATGATTTCCTAAGGTGGCATCTAATAAATCACCATAAGATTAATTAGTTTTTCTTTAACCTCTGTACTCACTGATGGAACCTATATACAAGAGAATAAAAAAAGATTTAGAGGAAAAAAGGTCAAATGTGTTCTTTAAGTTCTCCCTTGTCATCTGTACATTTGTATTTGGGGACCTCATGGTCAAGAAACAAGCCATGTGGGGGAAAAAAACCCTGTTGGTACAAAGTTTATTGCTCCTTTTATAGGAAAAAATAACAACAGCAGCATTGTAATTTCTTGAATATTAATGTCATTCAGAATCGGGGGTAGGGGGAAATTATCCAAGAATTCTAATTATAAAAGAAAACCACCGCCACATCTTGCTGATGTGGTACAAATGGGAAAGAGGATTCAACATCTACAGTAAACAAGCTCCTTAATTATTATGGAGATAGTTAGGCTTATGGAGACTCCCTGTTTTGCTCACTGCTCTGTTTCCTGCATCTAGGATATTAACTGACACATACTATGCACTCAGAAAATATTGTTGAATAAATTCATTATTGTGTTCATTTGACCTTTGATTGAATCCTGAAAATAAATTGCAGCAGATTTTCCATGTCTTTGAGTACCAGTGCTATGGTCCTTGAATAGTTTGCTCCACTAATCTTGTTTCCATGGTAAAATGAATTTGCATCTACTCTCTTGGGGTATGTAGGAGGTTGGCAACATCTCTGTCAATTGTGAGGTCACCACTAAGACCTGGCAGTGATGAGTGCTTCCCCAAACTGCAGCTGTGCGGCTTTCTCAGTGGTCTCATTCACTCCCACTTAGAGCACATAACTGGGCTGGAATTGCATGAGATAAGTGCTGCAAGTGCTCATCACCATGGTGAGTGGCTCTGAGAAATCACTGAGTGACTAACCCTTTAGCAACTAGGTGTATGACTGTACATACACCAACTCCTTAAGTGCTAGGGTGGCAAGTTGGAAGCCACCTTTTATGGTGATTAAGAAAAAATATAGGTCAAATAAAGTTAGTTAATAAATTTAAATTCTCCTCTTTACCCAACAATAGGGAACGTATAATATTTCTCATTTGTAACAAAATTGAGCCATGTTATAACTAAAGGATTTCGATTGATGAAGGCATGGTAATGTCTCTGCTTGGTTTCTGCTGCTGAATTATCAACAGCATGAGGACATGTGTCTGGTCATCTCACATAGCACCATCAAATTTTTAAAATGTAAGCAGCGTAGATTAAACAGAGGAAACAGCTTCCTCGGAGGAAGGAAACCTAAAAGGAGAGCTTGTTCTCCTATCTTTTCTTCAAAACTGTTTCTAGAAAGAGTTAATTCTGAATTTTTTTCTAAAAGAAGTAAAATTTTCAAACTCCTACTTTTCCTCCACAGTTTCTTTTGCTGGTTCCGTTTCCCTTTTTAATGTTGGGGTCATCAGGGTCTGGGTTCTGACACTTTTCTATTCTTTGTGTACACTCCCTTAATAGCACCATTCATCCCTGTGGATTGAAAACGTTACCTTTCTTTCGCAGCTCTTTGACATGTGTCTTTAGCTTAAAACCATCCACTTCGCTCCAGATTCCAACTGCCTACTTGATATCTCCACTTGGATGTCTCAGATGTACTCATCGGAAATTTCGATTCTCTACCCCTAAATCTGTTTTATCCCTAAGATCAGACTTTGGCATCTTCATTACAAACACCCTACCTCCGCTTGAGTGCCCAAGCCAGAACCTCTGGAGTCATCCTTTCCTGTTTTGTACCGCATTCCCTCGTGTCTCAACACCATACCATTAACATTTTGGTGTTCTTCTCTGGTTTGAGTGAGAATCCAAAATAAATCTCAAAAATGTTTATTTTCTTCCACATCCGTATCTAGCCATCCTGTGTTTCTTCCTTAGTCTGAGAACCTTGATTTTGCACCTGGATTGTTAGAAATGACTTCAGGCTAGTTTCCCTCAGTCAACTCTTATCACTGTGTCATCTGTTTTCCACAGAAGAACAAGAATGGTGTTCTTCAGAACTTTTATCATGGTATGCCATCTGTTGTCTGTTAATTATAATTATGCTTCAAAAAATTTAAATTTCTCATCATGGTCTTGAGAGGTTACTTGCATCATGCTCCGTAAACCTCACTGACTCTCACTGCCTCAGTCACCACATCAACTGAAAAGCTTTCCAGCAGGGTCTTGGTTCATCTCTAGGTTTTTCTTCACTGATAAACTTTATTCTAATGCTATCATTATTGTTTTAATTAATGTGTTAGTCTCCAAATAAGTCTTGTGTCTCTATATCTCAATCTTTCTTCTAATTTAAAGTGTAGGTGGCTGGAGTGCTTGCTTGGCAGGATCAAGGACCTGGGTTTGAACCCTAGCACCATGTATACAACTAAGTGTTGGGAAAACAAAACCAGATGAAAAAATAAATAAAAATTGATTCTTATTCTCTCTCACTCTTTTTTAAGATTAAAGTGTAATCTTCAATAATTTTATAAATATATATATATATATATGTAATTTTAAAAGTCGGTGCTTGCTATAAGATTTATAATGGAGAAAATATTCTGCTTCTCTTCCACGTCCTTGAGTGATGCCTTCCAGAAGTGATTCCATTTCTCCAGGTACTTGCCTCTATTATAACTATTATAATACTTATTATTTACTTCTCATTTCTAAATATATATTTTGCCATGACATACATACGTGGGCACAAATATGTTATTATAAAAAGTAACTTAAAAGTATTTACTTTTGCACATACAAAGTAAATATGCATTTCTCCCACATACCTTCCAAAGCATGGCCTTGCCATATGGAATTCTTTCCCTTGAGACACCATCCTTTCCCCTACTGGCACTTTTTCATATGACTGGCCACATCATTCACTGTAGGTCTTGTTTTATGTGCTATCTCCTTAGAAAGACTTTGTTGGGCCCATTTCTCTAGCATCTCTGCTTCCATTCTATTTCTCTCAGAACTTGTTTATTTAAGGATACTTTTTACAATTTGAAGTCTCTTTAAGTATATTTATCTGAATACATGACTTATTATTTTTTTTTTGTCTGTGCCACTAGTATATGGGGTCCATGAAAGTAGGGACTGGATCTCTCTTCATTTTTGAATCTTCAGTGCCTTGCATATTCAGTAGGCACATTTATAATGAATACTAAATCATCAGAAGATACAATGGAATATAAAAACTTTTAGCTAAACTGGTGGATAAAATAAGAAACAGATTAAAATCTGAATTTTGTCCCTATACTTATCATGCTTTTTATATATGTAAGGCTTCATAGATATCCCAAAGGATTAATTAAAAATCATTGGAATCAATAAGAGATTATTAAAAATTGAATGGTACAATATATGAAAGTCAACAGTTTTTCCTAATATAGATGAAAATTAGAATATAAAATGATATGACTGTCATAACAATAACAAAAATATCAATACTTTTTTATAACAATGCGAGGACTAGGCATTAATTTTCTTCTGTACTAGTTTTATCCATTTTCTTTTCACTTCTTTAACACAGAGACCAAAAAGCATCTGCTATTATTATTATACTTGTGATGCTGTTTATGTATAATAAAATTAAGAAAGATAATTTTTGAACTTTTTAAATTCATATTTCTATCACATGTCAAAGGAAAATACAATAGTTTACATGAAAATGGAAGAGAAAGCATATTTTTTATTTATGAGAGTTCAATGTGATTCTGTGTATTGTGTAAATAAAATATGACTGTTGAGAGCATACCACACGAAGTCACCATGAAGCACCCTATAGTAAAATCTATAACCAGTGTCTAAGGCAAAATAGGTGCTTTAAAACCCAAAGAAGGACTTTCATCAGGGTTTGTTTCTAAATGTGAACTAAATAAGTAACTCTGCTATGGAATGCCCCTGGTGTCTCTCTAGTAATCATTTCCTATTGTAGCACTCTATCCCAGCTGCACTGATCTCGATTTCCTCAAAGATGCCAGGTCTGCTTCTGTCTCAGGATCTTGACTTCTCTCTCTACCTAGAATCCTGTCCCTGAACCGTGGCCCAGCCACCTCTCATGTGCCAAATTCTTCTCAGATGTCCCCTCATGCAGATGCCATTGCTACCTGTCTCTGATCCCCTCATGATGGTTGTTACCACCTGAATTCATATTACATACATATAAAGCTTTTCATTGCGTAAACAGGATTTAAGGAATGTATTAAACAAGATTCCCATCCCATACCACCAGTTTTACTTTGGTGTTGTTTTTAGCCTTTGAGAAGCCCTTCAGTAAATAGTCACAAAAGTCTCTGGTCATCAAAATCTTCATTCCATAATCATCATACCATACTGATTCATGAAAAATTAAAATTTCTCTGCCAATACCCTCCACATTCATACTTTCTTAGAAATCTGAATGTGGAGGGCATGAATCACATGCAGTGAGAAAGAGAGAATGCATTTAGTCTGTGGCATTTCACCATCAAGAGTTCTCACACCTCCTACTCAGTGCACTGGGCTTCCTCTGGCTTCACTAGGACTGGAGCTGTGAGGAATCCTGGTTCTTTCACGACCAACAGTATTATGGGTTGTTACTTGCCAGGAACTTAAAAATGGATGCTCTTGAGGCCTAAGCCACATAGTAAAGACCCTGTGCCAAAATAAAACATAAAAAGAGCTG
>PVKS010006837.1:0-76063 GCA_004027875.1 Aplodontia rufa | reverse complement strand
AGAGAGAGAGAGAGAGAGAGAGAAAGAGAGAGAGAGACAGAATTTTTTATTGAGTTTTTCACATGGCTTTCGTTGCTCTGACACTTAGTTGTGTACGTGGGTGCTGGGGTTTGAACCTGTGAATTTGCGCATGCCGGGCAAGCGCCGTTCTAATCTAAATCATGGCTCCAGCCCCGGTCCCTCTGTCTTAAAAAAGAAAAAAAGAAAAAGCTTTATGGTTATACATGGTAGTTCGGTTCATCCCAACAAACTCCTAGATACATATCAGTTTTGGTTTATGATCACTCCCTTTTCCCCTGCCCTTCCTCCCTTCCTCCCTTCCATTTTCTCTGCTCTCCTAGACTTCCTTAGCTATTAGTCTATTACTTTGTGTTTGACTGGTTCTTTATTTAATCTTAATCTTCATCCCCCTTTGCTTTATTTTTCTATAGCTTCCACATACGAGAGAAAGCATTTGACCTTTGAGTTTCTGAGTTTGGCTAGCTTCCTTTAGCAGGATACTCTCCATTTCCATCCATTTATTGGCGATGGCCATCATTTCATTCTTTTTAATAGCTCAGTAGAACTGCACTGTATGTGCATGCCACAATTTCTCAAACCATCATCTAGTGATGGGCATCTGGGTTGGTTCCATAATTTAGCTCCTGTGAACTGTGCTGCTATAAGCATTGATGTGGCTTGTGTTACTGTAGTATGCTAAGTTTAGATCTTTTGGGAAAATCCTCAGGAGTGGGATAGCTGGGTCATAGGGTGGTTCCATTTCTTCATGCTGATTTTTAACTTTTGAACATTTTATCTGCCAATTTCTGAATTTATTTTTACAAATGATCCCAGAAAGGGCATTCTGGGCCCAAGAACAGTTAAACAATCACTTATTTTCTTTTCATTGTCATTTAATTTTTTTTTTTAAAGAGAGAGGGACAGTGCGAGAAACAGAAAGAGAGAAACAACTATATTTAGTTTTTCACATGGCCTTAGTTGTTCCAACACTCAGTTATGTACATGGTGCTGGGGTTTGAACCCGGGTCCTCGTGCTTGCCAGGCAAGCGCCGAAACCGCTGAGCCACCGCTCCAGCCCAATTTTTTTTTTTTACTTAAATATTTACCACACTTTGCAGTTAATTAGGTGCATGATGTGGGTTAAGGAAAGTTTTGTTTTCCACAAAATTGTCCAAAGAGTATTTTTTTCTGTGATCTATTATTCTTCACAGATCCATAGTTTGTTTTGTGGAAGAGTCGCATACACAATATAGTTCTTTTGAGTTGACACAGCTTCATTCCTTTCCCTTCTTTTAATTTACTGTCTGCCTATTTGATTGCTTTCTCCATTTGGGTTTATTTTCCCCTATGCAGCATTTGGTGGCTTATGCTTTGGCATTTGTACAGGGAGAGACTCATTTCCTGCCCTGCTGTCCACCCTTGGCCTTTTCTTCGTTACCGAGGAGCACCGTTCCTCTCTGACTGTTGAAGATATCTTGACTTCTACCATCGGATCTCATGAGGACTTCCTCCTTTCTTCCCTATGACTGCTCCTCTCTGCCTCTCCTTCAGCCCCTGCCTTTCCCTAATGTCAGAGATTATTTTTCTAAAATTCATTTTGTGCCAGCAGTGGGAACACATTTCCACTCCCCTCGTAGCTCTGGAACATTATTTTGGCCTCTCTGAAGTTCAGAATTTCTTTTGTTTTTTTCTTTGTGTATCTTTTCTTTCCTCTGCCTCTGTTGCATGTATCACCTTTGCCATCTTGGCCCAGGCTACCCACTCTGGGACTTGTGCCAGTTCTAGCTCCTGCCTTGTCTGTGTTAGGTGTCCATGACCTCTTTCCTAACTCCTTAGGCATTACCTAATGGTCTTGTGCTTTAGAGTAACTAAAGTCTCATTTTTGGCAGTGTAAATGCTGTCATTTTGTCAGCAGATGATTTATTCCCTTGGGTATCTCATTCATTTTTGGTCTTTTTAAAAATTTTTTATTAAGGACTTGAGTTATTATACAATCATAAAAGCATATAAAATATAAAGAAACAACACAATAATCATGTGTTCTTCAACCAGAATAACCCCCACATCGCCCACATTCCAGTCTCTTGATTCTTCTATATTCATTTTTGGTCTTTAATTTTAATGTAGCCAAGGTTTTTGCAAATCCTCTTTTTGTGTATCAGATGCTGCCCTGTGCATGTCAACTTCTTCCTGTGTATGTTAGTAATATTCTTGTTTCTTTGTCCTAGGTAATTCAGCAACTTTAAACAGTTATATTTTGTCTTTCACATGAATTTACTTTTATTTTGTACTCTTGAGATATGGATTTTTTCCTCTAAGCAATTGTACTTATTTTCTGTCTCTTCGATACCTGACATGATTTCACCTTAACTTGTTCTTCTTCCACTTACATTTTCTCTATATTACAAACTTCTGTATTTGCAATCTCAATTTTCTTTTTATTCGGCGTGTCTCGTCGCTGCATACCTGAGGAGCATAAGGTTGTTGTGTAATCCTTCTCTTGTTGCCTCAGCAAAGTTACATAATCTTTGCTATTGAAAAATGATTCACTCTTCCGGTCAGAACCACAGTAAGTGCTTTTCACATTCAGTTCATAAAATGATTGTCTGGTCTTCTTTTTGTACCCTATGTCCTCTTATTTTTCTCTAACTTTATTTCATGGATCTGTTATTGTTTGTTTCCCTCTACTATTCTTAAGTTCTGTATGTTTCCCTGTTAAATACTTGAAATGCATTTATCTTCTAAGGGATTATAGTATTACATTATATTATAATTGCATATATAAAATATATATTATATATATATTTCTTAGATATTAAATGGCCTTAGTAAATTAAAAAATTTATTCAATGAATATTTATGGAAAAGTTATTCATCAATATATGAAGGACTAGGAGGGATACACAGACAATGTTGGGGGAAGATCAATCTGTTTTAGATCAGTCAGAAAAGATTCTGGGGCAGGGGCTGGAAATGAGGCTTAGCAGTAGAGCACTTGGCTGGTATGCAGGAGGACCTGGGTTTGAATCTCAGCACCACGTACACAACTAATCATTGGAAAAACAAAAACCAGATTAAAAAAAAAAATGAAATCGACTCTCTCTCATTCTCTCTTGAAAAAAAAAAAAAGAAAAGATTTAGAGGCAAGTAGAATTTATTTAATTTAACTAAACTTTAAAGGATTTATTAAGATTAGAAAATGCCCCAAACCACATCTTTCTCTTATGGTTTAGGTGGAGCACCACAGTTTTGGAGACAAACCAAACTGAAGTGAATCAATGAATGCAGCCTCTGAATCTCTAGCATACAATGAACCATTTGCTTCAATTCAGAGAAAAAAAGAAGAGCAATGAATTGAAAAATGGCCCTTAATACCTCTGAAGAGAGGAGAATCCTGATGAAGCAGTACATCCCAAATGGTCAGGGAGCCTCCTTTCTGTTATCATCTCACTTTTCTTCATTTGTAAATTGTTGTCACCACGTCTCCACTTTTTTTTTAATTAGAAGTATAAAGAGATACAGTTGAGGGGGAAACATTATCAAAACAATAGCAATCAATGTAGATAAACTTTGTTATCCAGGGGTAATGTCAGAAGATGGATGACCACGTTGGGTTTATGCTAGAATTTATGGGGAAGCAGTAGGGCAGATGGCTAACTTAACAAAACTTCAAATTGAATGACTTTTAGAGTAATAGGGGGATGCCTCTCTAGGATACTTTTTGTTTTTTTAAAGAGAGAAGGGGAGAGAGAGAGAGAGAAAGAGAGAGAGAATATCAATTTTATTGAGTTTTTCACATGGCTTTTGTTGCTCTGACACTTAGTTGTGTACGTGGTGCTGGGGTTTGAACCCATGTGCATACTGGGCAAGTGCCATAACCGCTGGGCCATCACTCCAGCCCCCCATGTCTCCACTTTTCATTTAGTAAGTTCAATTCATCAATGGTTAGAGTTCACTAAAGTGATGTGTGATGTATTAGTATCAAATGACTGCTTTCAAGGAGTTTGAGCTTTGTGCTAAGGCTCAAATATGTTTACTAAAAGTTTGTGTTTTGGAAACCTAATCCCCCAAATCAAATGCTACTTGGAGGTGGGGCTTTTGGGAGGTAGGTAAGAGTTAGGTGAGATCATGAGAGTGGGCTACCCATGTTGGCCTTGGTGGGTGTATAAAAGAGGAAGAAAGACCTACTTCAGCATGCTCTGTCTTGCTCTGTGAGCATGTTAGAAGATGGCAGAAAGTCCCTCATCAGATTCCAGCACTATGCGACTTCCTGATATCCAGCACCATGAAATGAATAAACCTCTATTCTTTATAAATCATCCAATTTGTGGTATTTAATTATAGCAACAGAAAGGACTAAGATACTCGTGTAGAAACAAATAATTGAACTTCTAATTTTGAGTAGGTTAGGAATGTTAAATGACAAAGCATATGATGAAACTCTAAGGCCATTTAAGTTCAGAAAACATAAAAATAGGTGATAATGGAATTAGTAGAGAAAGTGAATCCCTGAGGGATTCATATAAGTAGAAGAGAGGAGGATAGTTTAAGGTTATCGCTCTTTGGATAAATAACATGAAAACAACTGTGTGTCTTAGCTCATGAAATCCGTGATTAATATGATGTGCATATCTACTCACTCTTTAACCATCCAATATTGCACGTGCGCTGCTTGCCAAATGAAAGACTGTCAAGTCCAGTGATATAGTAGTAAATCAGACAGTCAGTATCTTTGCTTGAATGGAGACTAAGTACTCTGGGAGAACCACTTATTAGTGAAATAAACAGGTAAACAAAGGAGCTGATATTAAATAGTGGAAGTGCTATGAAGGAATTAAATATTGTGATGTGACAGAGATGAGGAAAGAAATCGATTAGCCTGAGTAGTCAGTAGCTGCCTCTAAAAGATGAGATAAAGTCAGGTGCATGAAGATGCAGTGGGCCACATCCTCCAAACAAGGGGAAATGTGTGCAAGAAGTGGGCTTGGCTTTTCTCTGAGACTGGAAAGAAGGCTCATGGGTGGGTGGAAAGAACTAGGACGTGAGGTCTGAGACAGACGGGCAAACCATGCAGTGTGGTCATAAGGTGCTCACGATTGTTGGGTAGACTCCTTTGTCAAATATTTGTTGAAGCTCTTTGCACATTTTTTGTTAACTGTGGTTTTCTTATAATCATACTGCTTATGGTCCATAGAACTTCTTAAATCTGAGACTGGATTCTTTTATCAGTTTTACAAAAATTTTCAATTTCTTTGAATATTGCTTCTGTTCCATTCTCTTCTCTCGTTCTGGAATATGACTATGTTGTTAGATTTATTCACCCTGTCCCATGTGCATATTAAAAAATTCTTTTCTAGATTTTCTACCCATTAATCTCTTTGTGCTTTGGTCTATTTCTATTAAATCTCTAAACTTAGTTTATGAGTCCTATATCCTTTCTAATACTTTACTATTTTTTCAGTTGTATGATTTTCATTTGATTATTTTACTTATGCATTCTAGTTCTCTAGTGAATTGCTCCGATATTTTTCATATTTTTCTGTAACATTTTTTTCTGTAACATTTAACATTATCATTTTAAGTGTATTTTCCTCAACATATTACATATTTATGTTAAAGTCCATGTCTGATGACTTCAATAACTGTGGGTCTGTGGATATTCTCTGTTTATTTTCCCAATTTGATATCAATTTAATTACTTCTTGATATGCTTGGTTATTTTTTATTGAATGGTATACATGATATTTTGACAATGTTAGAATCACTTGGTAATGCTTTCTTCCCTAGAGAGGATTTGACTTTCTTTTTTTGTCAGGCCTATAGAAGACAATCAGCTTACTGTTAGTCAAGCCGTGCCTCTTTGGGGTTTACCTTATTCCTATGGTCAAGTCCTTTAAGACTCTTTATGGCTTATCTAGGGAATCTACCTTGGTCTCTCTTCATTAGTGGATCTTGAACTTTATATCCAATAATGAGAAGTTTCTGACGTCTTTTTTGGCCGCTGAAAATGCTTTCTGTTAGAGTTCTTAGAAACTCTTTATTTATGAGAAATGCAGTGCATAAAAGCTTCCGAGGATAATATTTATTATTGTTTTCATTTATTATGGTTCTCTTTTTCTCTGATACCGTGAATTTTCATTCTATGTCCTGACAGCCCCAAATTATCTCTTGGGCCGAGGTGATTTCAAGCTGTGGCAGTTGCTTTCTGGAATGTTCCTATGACCAGTGCTTAAAAGTAACAAATTCATTGAAGGATAAACTCTGTAGAGAAACTCTAGGTCATCTCAATTAATTTCTCTTTTCTCAGGAAGTTTGGCTGTCTTTTGCTAATCTTTGATGTCTTCAAAGAATTGTTTGTAGTTTAGCTTTATTTTTGTGATGTATTAGTAAGGTAGAATCTACTTGCATCATATATGGAAGCAGATTCCTCTTTATCTTTTAAAATGATACTGTTATCTACACTAGTTAGCAGTTTTATAGTTTTATATATTCAACATTGGACCACTAAAGTACTTTGAGTACAGATATAAATCTGCATGCCCTGGAGAGTCCATCATACTGAGTACTTCCACAACCAGAGAAGAGTCTGTCTTAATGACCAGCTCCTATTTTTCCCCTTGCATAGACATTTTATTTACATACCATTCATAAAGTACCAAGAGCTATTTAGATTCATTACCAGAGCAGGTAGGTGTACATTGAAGTTGTTTTAATGATAAGGAATGAACACATGCATCCATTTTAGGATGACACAGCGAGAGATTATGCAACTAATTACTGGACACTTGGATGTGCTAGGAAGAAACATCATGGAGAATGACCTGGGATGAGCAAAACTTGGAAATATATAGATCACAGAGAAATCTAGTATGACTGAGGAGTGGGATATTGAAAGAAGAGGCAGAATCAATGAATATGGCTCCAGGATTTGAAAACCAATTTAAGGAGACTGGATTTTGACATAAAGCCAGTGGGAAGCCATTTAAAACTATTTTCTAAAAGTTTTGAATTTTGAACAGATTACTATATTTCTATGTGATAAATAGAAGAGCAAAGATTAAAAGGAAGCAATTTAGGAGACTATCACAGTAGCTTGATTTATGGTGACATTAGTATAGATGGTGAGAATCGATTCTTTTCAAAACCTACTTAGGAGGCATAAAAGACTAGGTGGTAGATGGTGGATGAACCAGAGAGCAAAGACTGGTAGAGAGGCAGCTCCCTTACTGAAACAATGCACCGGAACAAAAGCAAGTTTTTAAGAAATGGTTCAGTTTTCAATATTGCTGGGTTTGAGAATCCTTTGAGACATAAATATCAAAGTAAACATGTCTAGCAATCACTTGCACATATGTTTTGGTGGTTGGGAGACAGATATGGACTATGGATATAGATTTAGACTCACTGGAGACTGCAGGTAGAATTTCAGAAAGAAGATGCTATGCTGTTTCCAAAGATGAAATGTGTCATGGAGTGTCAAGCATTATTTCCCAAGGAGGGGGACATGATCTTTGTTATACTGAGCAGCAAATAGAATGTTTTCTCTCTTGGAGGAGTCTCTATGTTCCAAACAGACACCACATGCAATAATCCTTGAAAAGATATTCCAGAATAAAAGGTCATCAGTGCCTGTTCACACGATATGAAAAAATGTGAAGAACCTCCCATCAAGGAGAAGTGTAAAGACAGATGTGGCACACACATTTATTCAATATATATGTTTTAAGAAATGCTATTCTAAGTATATTTCTCTAATTTGCTTGTCAAATCATCTCACTTAGGTAACTTTATTATTTCCATTTTATAAATAATATCAGATACAAAACATTAACAAATTTTCGAAATCACACAGCCAGCAAGTGGTGAAGTCGTAATTTGAATTGAGATAATTTTAACTTTGAAGCCCTCCCATGTCCTGACTCAGGTTAAGCTAAAAGAATATAAAGCATGTTGTTTGGCTGCATCAGAATGGGGGTCCTCGGTGACCTCCCTGAAAGTCACTGCAGTGGAGTGAGAGGGACAGAATCCAGAGTAGAGAAAGTTGCAGACTTGGTGCGGTGGGGGAGTATGAACAGAGTTAGAGGCACAAAGAGCTCATTTGAAACACAGGATCATAGGGAGAGCTGTAGAGGAAAAGGACTTGGGGCCGGGAGGTAAGGAGGGAGGGAGAAGTGCTGGGGAATGATATTGGCCAAATTATTTTGTTAATATATTGTGTGCATGAATGAATATGTAACAACAAATCCCGTCATTATGTACAACTATAATGCATTAATAAAATGTGGGGAGGGAAGAACTTTTCTGAGAAACTTGTGTTTGCTTATGTGTAGGGAAGTGTCAAAAAAAAAAAAAAAAGGAAAAATGAAGAAATGAAGATTACATGGGTGGAGGAGAGCAGTGGTCCATATCATGAGGAAGAAGATAGAGTTGAGTACATGCATGCAACTTTGCGGGGGGTGGGGGATGTTAGTAGCTCCTTTTTGCTGACTTTGATTTCCCAGGTGGAAAGTGAAGATCACCTGCTGAGGTTGAATGAAGTTCAGGGAACTGGAGGAAGTGGTCTGAATTTTGAGAATACAGTAGCTGTCTTTGAAGGACAAGAAAGAGTTGACAAGAAGTTTAACGTGAATTGCTTTAGCAGGACTCGGGAACTGTTCTAGATTTTGTTAGGAGAAAGCAAGAATACTGAAAAAAAGTGAGGTTGATGTGATAGGCCATGATGTAAGCTGGATAGGCAAAGAAACGAAGGCAGTGGAAAGCTGGCGGATGAGGAGAAAGCGGGGTGTGATCTGTGGACTTAACATCCTGATAAGATCAACATTGGTGTGGTGACATAATTGTGCAAACAAGCTGGAAAAAATAGGTTGTATAAGAAAACAGGAGCAAATAAACAGGAGGTCCTGTTCTTTTACAGTAAGATTATATTTCACTTGCCATCAAAAGCCATAGTCTCTGCCTCATTATGTCAAGAATTGTATGGTCATAGGCCTGAGGACTTGAGAATTAAATCCCTGAACTTTTGTTTTTCATTGACAGGTTGCTGACCTTGGGTAGTTCATACCACAGGCACAGATGAAGAACTTTGTGAAGTCGCCAGGCAGAGAAACACAGCAGGGCAGAGCACCTAAATGTAAGTAAGGTTCCCAAGGCACAGAAAGCGTGTGTTCTCAAAGTGTATTCAAGCACTAGCAATGAATGGAAAGTACAAAGCACACCTGATCTGAGGTGGGAGTATGGATGGTGGTTAAGTTTCTTGGGAAGGGAGGGTTGTTTCCATTTGTTCTCACCCTCCTTTTCTGTGCTGCTTTCCAGTTTGGGGTCACCGGATCCTCCTTAGGTACCTACTCCAACTCCATGGCTGTATTACTTTTAAGGTTTTAGTAAACCTTAACAGGATAATTTTCAGCTTTGTCTGTGGCATTTGATTATATGGTGAAAATGTCCCCTTGAAATTTGCCCTTGTAATTTTTTTTAACTCCTGCTCTATATTTTTTATTAGTTCTTTCTTAGACATACATGATATATAAATGTATACAATAACATAATTATAAACACATGTAATTTACTTGTTCTAACTCAGTCCCCAGTATTTCCCCTTCCCCTCCCTTCCTCCCTCATACTATTAGTGAATAACGGAAAGATCAGTAGAGAGAAGAGAATGAGGAGAGGAGGGGAAATACTGGGGATTGAATGAGAATAGATTATGCTGCGTGCTTTTATAAAATGTCAGTGTTTATTCTGTTGTCAAGTATATCTAAAAAGAACGGGGGGGCTGGTAGGGAGGGAGGAGAAGGGAAAATACAGGAAAGTGAGTTAAAACAAGGTATAATCCAAGCTTTCATAATTTTGTTATTTTTCGATCTTACTGACCTCTGTCTCCTCTCAGCTCTTCAGCATCAGTGTACCCAGCTCTCCACCACCAGCCTTAACCGAAGACACTGTGGTTGCCTACTCACATCTATATAAGGGCATACCACTTCCCCTTCCTCCTTTAACAGAACTGCTTCTCTTGATTGAGGTTCATATTTTCAACAGCTTAACTGCTGTCTCTTCCAGCCTTTCTCACAGCTAGATGTGACTACCGTGACCAAGCATCCCAATTTTCCTAAAACAGAGGGATTTTCTGGGATATGAGTCTTTCAGTAATAAAACTGGGAAGATCCCACAAATATTTGGATGATTTGGTCACCTGACATTCTAGCTTCTAATCCATGATAAGTGGAGGAAAGAGTATGTGTGCTATAGACATCCGGGTGGGCGGGCAGAAGGCGAGAGAGAATGTGCATATTTTATCTTCCTTTTTCTGGCTGATAAGAACTGGAGCTCCAACAACCACTCGCATTGCTGTTGGGGAAGTTACGGCAGAAGATGAGGTGCTCCTGATGATCATTTCAGTTTCCTTTTGCTTCCATTATTTTGGAATTTTTAAAATTGGACCTAATCTCAGAGAATTCGGGCATCTTCTCTTTTTTCATTCTTTGCAAATGTAGGAAGATAACCTATTCCATTTTAATGGCATAAAATATTACTTCTTTTTTTAAATGGAGCTCTAGATTCATACATATAGTTCTTTTATACTACTCTAATTGTTCCACAAAAGTATGCTTCTCCATCTGGATTGCTTATCTTGGTGTGTAGACTGATCTTCAAATTACGCAAGACAAAGTTCTGGTAGTTGTTCTTAAATCTCTCTTCTTTAGAACTCACATTTAATTAACGGCTAATCTCTTAAATATATATATATGTGTATATATATATGCATATGTATATATACATGTGTGTGTATGCATATATATGTGTGTATGATCTGACCATTTGACTCTAACTAGACTTATATTGGTTTAGCTTCTCATTGTATCTCTTTTGGATTATTAGGTTGTTTCAGATGTTTATAAAATACTACATCATTTTTGATAGAGATCTCCAGAATTATTCTTTTTTTAGAATATAACTATGAGCATGTGCTTTTTTTTTGTATTAAAATCCTTAGCAATTGTCTTCAGGTTATTTTATTTTGTCAGTGGTTAGGGCCACAATGTTCTTCAAAGCTGATTTGCTTTGCTTCTGCTGCAACACCTTGTTCCTATCCATCACAAGAGTACTGGTACTGGTTGGCCCTAGTCCATGGGTAGTGATGGTGGCTTAGTACTCTTCTCTTGTGCTAGACACACACTGGCTTCCTGCATTTCTTGGTTCATAGCACCTTTAGTGATTTAGTTGGTTTTTACATTTCTCATAAAGGGGTATTAAATATTTATGTATTCACAACTCAGTAGGTATTTTAAAAAAGTAATATACTTATGTTGACAGAAAAATGATATTTTATATTTCTTAACCACAATTAATTATTAATGGGTATGTACCTCTGTTGGACATTATACAACTTCTCAGACTTCAGCATTGGATTAACCTTTGCCGCCTTTATTTTTAATCCACATTGATTTTTTTCATGGCAATGTTTTTTTTTTTAAATTCAGAAATGACAGAAAACTCTGCCCTACAAAGATACTACGTCATCAAAAGGAATATACTATGATCTAATATGAAAGTTGTGAACTACCTTGAGGTTGTAGTTTGCATGTTATCTGACACAGCTGTTTTTTTTCCTGGAAATTTAAAAATATCCCACAGTTCTCCAGTTTGTTTGCAACACAGGGCTGGAGTGCCTTGGTATGTATACTGGGAACAATGATGTTAAAAGAAGGATGTTGAGAATAGTGCCATTAAGAACTTATTCTTTCATTGGAATTTAGTGAAATTTATGCTTTCATTAAAAGTATATATTGATTGTTGTGTTCAAGATATAATTGGCAAGTCACTGCAAGCTAAGAGTCTGTACACCTTAGACTTCATTGTAAGTCTAAAAATTTTTTCATGAAATATATATCTCAATATCAAATTAGTAGCAAACGTTAAAATAAAAACTAAAATATAAACAAAGGGGAATTCTCCCCTATACAGTAATTTTATTAAATTTGTGCAAATCATATCTCTTTTAAACTGAATAAGTACAAATTAATATTCTTTAAAATATATTGACTTTTTTTTTCCAGTACTGGGCATCAAACCATTGAACCCAGGGCCACTCAACCACTGAGCCATATCTCCAGTCCTTTTTGAGACAGGCCTCACTTAATTACAGAGGTTGTCCTCTAACTTTTGATCTTCCTGCCTGAGGCTTTGTAGAAGCTGGTATTGTTACAGGCAGGGGTCAACATACCCAGCTTCATATTGATTTTTAAAATATGGAACAATCAGGAGTATGGTAACATCATTGGCCTGCACAGCATCAGCCACTGTGGAACAGTTTGACATTCAGCTTGACAATGGTCTGCACCAGAGAGAAAGACAGAGGGCTTGAAACCAATCTCAGAACTGAATGATTCTGGGCTGAAGCTTTCATAGTTAGTGCAGTATCATCTGTCAACACTGGAAGGATTCTGAATCATTTTGTAATTAGTTTTGAACACCCATGGTTCTCAGGGGTTGTGCTCCTCAAGGATTCTGCAGTTTTTGAATCTGTGCATATTATTAGCAGAAAAGCATGATGGCTACGTATCCACAAAACAAATTATCAAACCACATCTTTGCTATATATTTTTAGAGCTGTTGTGAAAACAAAAATCAGTTGCTCTATTCATTCTTTCAAGGGTAAAGTTAAGTAAAATTAACCATGTAATTAATTCAGCTTCATCTGCATTAAAGTCAGTTTTAGGATGACCACATGCAATATAAGAGGTGAGAGAGATCATGAAAAAAATATATTCATGATTCATCTTTGCCAAAAGATGGTGCTCATGTATCTGTTAAGACTATTTAGGCAGCTAGGAAAGGCAGCAACCTTTCAGCGACTGGGAAGGTAGGAAACCTAAGGCTGGAGGGTGATGGGAATACACTTGCATTGTTATCATATTGCATTTGAAATCCAAGCAACTTAACTTAAAAGATATGTTTTCCTGGAAATATATATTGTTACATAGCAGCCTCTGAGAAGAGAGTTAACGTACAAATTAAAACACTTGTAAAAGAAATGCAGGATTTTGCAACCATTTTACTATCCTTCATTCCAACAAAACTGTAATGAAAGTATGAGGACGGCAAAAGAAAATTTCAAAATAATACATCAAAGGTTATTTCACATGCTTATTTTAGCAAAATTTTATTGTTTTGCTATGTGAAGATGAAAACTGGGGTGGGGGGTCGGAGCGGTGGCTCAGCACTTAGAGCCTTGTCTGGCATGCGTGAGGACCCAGGTTCAAACCTCAGCACCATATACACAACTAAGTGTTGGAAGCCAGATGGAAAAATAAATAAAATTGATTCTTTCTCTTAAAAAAAAAAAGGTGAAGATTAGCTTTCTACATCTGCATATGATACATAATTTAGCATTTTCATTTACAATGCTTAATTTAGCTTCTTCATTTAAAAGTATTGAGCATATGTACTATGTGCCTGCACTGTGATAGGTATTGATTTTTTTAAAGAGAGAGAGAGAAAATCAACTTTATTTCTTCATCTGCTTTCTTTGCTCCAACATTTTGTTTTTTTTTTTGGAACAGCAGGCTTTTTTGTTTATTGCCATTTTAAACACTACACATACCTCTTTTTTTTTTTTGAACAATCATACAAATTTTTAACAAAATAATATGAAATGTGTATAGTTTCTGGATACTAGATTTACCCCAGGAGTGCCCCCCATATCCCTCCCTTCCCTTACCCACAAAATCTCTAAAAAAGTGTTAGGCTGTATAACATTACACCTTATCTGGATTTAACACATGATAATAAAGCACCTTACTGAATGGCCAGGGTCTAGTTTCAGCCTCCACAGATGAGTGGACATTTGCCCCTTGGATCTCTGGGTGAAGCTGATATTACTAAGCATGATTTCTTCATGCTTAGCCATCCATTTACCTTCAAAGGCTGCAATATCATTGTTTCTAATTGTTGTGTAAAACTCCATGGTATATATGTACCACAGTTTTTGGATCCATTCATCCAGTGAGGGACATCTGGGTTGTTTCCATAGTCTCGCAATAGTAAATTGAGCTGCTATGAACATAGATATTGCTGTGTCACTATAATGTGCTGATTCTAAATCCCCTGCAAAGATTCCCAGGAGTGGAATAGCAGGGTCATATGGTGGGCTCATCCCTAGTTTTTTGAGGATTCTCCACACTGCTTTCCAGAAGACTTGTACCAGTCTGTAGCTCCGCCACCAGTGTGTTAGTGTCCCTATCTCTTCACAGCCCCTCCAGCATCTATTATTGTTTATTTTTTTCATTTTTGCCATTCTGACTGGCGTAAGGTGATATCTTAATGTGGTTTTCATTTGCATTTCTCTGATTACTAGTGATTTAGAGCACTTTCTCATGTATTCTTGATCAATGTCCTCTGATGAGAAGTTTCTATTTATCATTTTGGCCTATTTATTAATTGGGCTGTTAGTATTTTTGTAGTTGAGATTTTTGAGGATTTTGTAGATTCTGGATATGAGAGCTCTGTCAGAGGAATCATAGCCCATGACTCTCTCCATTTCCGTAGGAAACCTCTTGACTCTTTTGATTGTTTCCTTGGCAGTACAAAAGCTTTTTAGCTTTATGGCATCCCATTCACTGATTTTTGACTTGACTTCCTTCACTTTTGGAGACATGTTGAGAAAGTCTTTGCCTACTCGCAAATGCTGAAGTGTTGGACCTACTTTTTCTTCTATCAGTTGCAAGGTAGCTGGTTTAATTCCTAGCTCCTTGATCCATTTTGATTTGATTCTTGTTCCAGGAGAAAGATATGGGTCTAATTTCAGCTTTCTGCAAGTGGCTGACCAGTTTGTCCAGCACCATTTGTTGAAGAGGCTGTCTCTCTTCCATGTAATATTTTGTCTCCCTTTGTCAAAAATCAGATGTTTAAAGGTTTGAGGGTTTGTTTCAGGGTCTTCTATTCTATTCCATTGGTCTTCTATCTTGATACCAGTACCATGCTGTCTTTGTTACTATGGCTCTATAGTGTTGTTTTAAATCTGGTATGGCAAAACAACCTGTTTCATCTTTCTTGCTTAGTAGTGCTTTGGCAATTCTTGGTTTCTTATTGTTCCAAATGAATTTGAGAATTTCTTTTTCTACGTAAAGAATGACATAGGTATCTTTATAGGGATAGCATTAAATCTATATAAAGCTTTTGGTAGAATGGCCATTTTTATTATATTAATTCTGCCTAACCAAGAGCATGGGACATCTTTTCATCTTCTTAGGTCCTCTTAGATTTCATTCTTCAATGACCAATAGTTTTCGTTGAAGAGATCTTTGATTTCCGTTGTAAGGTTAATTTGCAAGTATTTTATTTTTTTCAAAGATATTTTGAAAGGGACTGACTTCCTGACTTCTTCTTCAGTCCTATCATTATTAGTGTATAGGAAAGCTATTTATGCATGTTGATCTTGTATCCTGACACTTTGCTAAATCTATTTATGAGTTCAAGCAGTTTACTGATGGAGTTTTTTGGATCTTCCAGATACAAGATCATGTCATCAGCAAAAAGAGAGAGTTTGACTTCCTCTCTTCCTATTTTTATTCCTTGATTTCTTTCTCTTGCCTAATTGCTCCAGCTAGTGTTTCAAGAACAATATTGAATAAAAGTGGTGAGAGCGGACAGCCTTGTCTTGTTCCTGATTTTAGTGCAAATGCTTTCAGCTTTTCTCCGTTTAGTATTACACTAGCTGAGGGTTTAGCATATATAGCCTTTACAAAGTTCAGAAATGGTCCTGTGAACCCCATCTTCTCTAGAGTTTTGAACATAAAAGGGTGCTGGATTTTATCAAAGGCCTTTTCTGCATCCATTGAGACGATCATATGGTTTTTGTCCTTGATTCTGTTTAAGTGGTGAATTACGTTAATTGTTTTGCATATGTTTAACCACCCCTGCATTCCTGGGATGAATCCCACTTGATCATGATGGATTATTTTCTTGATAAGTTTTTGAATATGGTTTGCTAGCACTTTATTAAGGATTTTTGCATCCATGTTCATAAGGGATATTGATCTGAAGTTTTCTTTTCTTGATGTATGCTTGTCTGGTTTTGGTATCAGAGTTGTGATTGCTTCATAAAAAGTGGATGGGAGCATTCCCTCCTTTTCAATTTCTTGAAATAATAAGGAGAGTTGTTAATTCCTCCTCAAAATTGTGGTAAAAATCAGTGGAGAAGCCATCAGGTCCTGGGCTTTTCTTCTTTGGTAGACTTTTAATTGCAATATGGATTTCAGTGCCTGTGATTGGGCTATTTAGGAATTCATTATCCTCCTGATTCAACTTAGGGATGTTGTATGTGTCAAGAAATTTATCCATTTCTTCCAAGTTATCTAATTTGGAGGAGTATAGGTTTTCAAAGTATGATTTTATAATTTGTTGGATTTCCAAGGGGTTGGTGGTGATCACTCCCTTTTCATTGGAGATTTTATTGATTTGCTTCATTTCTCTCCTTCTTTTGGTTAGATTCGCTAGGGGCCTATCTTGTTTATTTTTTCACAGTACCAGCTCTTTTTTTCATCAATTCTTTTTATTGTTTTTTTGTTTTCAATTTCATTGATTTCAGCTCTGATCTTGATTATTTCCTGTCTTATGCTGGCTTTGGGGTTAGATTGTTCTTCCTTTTGAAGGGCTTTGAGATGAAGTGTAAGCTTATTTATTTGGGATCTCTCTTCATTTTTAATGTGGGCACTCAGTGCTATGAATTTTCGCCCTAGGAAAGCTTTCATGCTGTCCTAGAGGTTTCAATATGTTGTGTCTTCATTTTCATTCTCTTCCAAGAATTTTTGGATTACTTCTCTCATGTCTTCTTGGATCCATTCTTCATTTAATAGGGTATTTTTCAATCTCCATGAATATGTGTGTTTTCTGTTATGATTATTGCTGTTGATTGCTAGGGACATAGCATTGTGGTCTGAAAGGACACATGGGATGATGTCTACTTTTTATATTTGCTGAGATTATCTTTATGGACCAGAATATGGTTCCATGTGCTGCAGAGAAGAAGGTGTATTCTGCTAACTTGGGATGGAAAATTCTATATATGTCTATTAAGTCCATGTGGTTTATGGAGTTATTTAGGCTGGAGATTTCTTTATTTTTTGTTTTGATGATCTGTCTAATGGTGACAGCGGAGTGTTGAAGTCTCCCAGTATTATTGTGTGTGATCCATGAGAGGTTTGATGTCATGAAGTAATTTATTCACGTAGTTGGGTGCATTTTGTTTGGAGAGTAAATATTAACTATGGTTATTTCTTCCTGTTGAAGGGTTCCTTTTAGTATTAAGTAGTGGCCTTCTTTATCTCTTTTGATTGATTTATGTTTGAAATTTACTTTGTTGGATATAAGTATAGCAACACCAGCTTGTTTTCTTGGGCCGTAAGCATGGTAGATTTTTTTTCCATCCTTTCACCCTTAATCTGTGATGTCTTTGCCTGTTAGATGAGTTTCTTATAAGCAGGATATGGTTGGATTTTGTTTTTTGATCCAGTCTGCAAGTCTGTATCTTTTGAGTGGTGCATTTAGACCATTCACATTCAATGTTAAGATAGAAGTGTGTAATTGATTCGTAGTCACTGTGTCTTATTTAGCTAGTTCTGTGGTTGCCTTGGTTAGTTCTTGCTGAGTAATACTTTCACTGAATTTCTTCAGTTTGTAGGTTTTGGGTATCAATTGCTTGTTCTTCTGTCTGGAGTGTTTCCTTGAGAACTCTTTGTAGGGCAGGTTTTCTGATGACAAATTCTGCCAGTTTTGTTTTATCATGGAAAGTTTTTATTTCTCCATCAAATTTGAAGTTGAGTTTTGCTGGGTATAGAATTCTAGGCTGCATGTTGTGGTCATTTAGACATTGAAAGATATTATTCCAAGACCTTCTTGCTTCCAGCTTTTGGGTTGAAAAATCACTGACAATTCTTATTGGCTTGCCTCTGCATGTGATTTGGTGTTTCTCCCTTGCTGCTTTTAATATAGTTTCCTTGGTATCCCTGTTATACATTTTGAATATGATGTGTCTTGGTGAGTTTCTCTTTTGATTAGGCCTATTGGGGGTCCTGTAAGCTTCCTGGATGAGCATGTCAGATTCTATTTTTATGTGGGAAAAATTTTCTTTCACAATCTCTTTGAGAATATTCCTCATACCATTGGTGTGTGTCTCAATTTCTTCCTGTATTCCAGTTACTCTCAGATTGTTTCTTTTCATTTCATCCCAGACATTATTGAAATACTGGTCATGATCTTTTAATTGTTTTTCTTTTTTGGTGTCGGTGCGCTATAGCTTGTCTTCATTATTGGAAGTTCTTTCTTCAATAGCAGAGGTTCTATTTTCTACTGAAGTTAGTCTATTATTGAATTCTTGCATGGTCCCTCTCATGTCATTGACTTCAGATTTGAAGTCTGTAACTTTCTTTTTGAGGGAAGCTATTTCTTTAATGATCAAGTCTTTTAATTCTTGAGTTTTCTTAGTTATTCCCTTCATTATCTCTTCTTTTAGGTCGTTGTTCCTTTTTGTTATCATTTTAATATTTGATATATTGTTCTAGATTTTCATCCTGATCCCTGGGCATAGCCCCCTTACCAGGGGAATTTTGGGATTGATGTGAACCTCTTTGAGTTTGATTCCTTATGTCTGAAGAGATTCTTCTCTCTTATTTGCGAGGTGAACCCTTTGTGGAAGCAATACAAGTTTTGGTGGTTCTTTTTCTTGTCTTCTGCCTTAAAGACTAAGCTGTTGGATTAGGAGATCTGTCCCAACCCTTACTTGAAATGGGGTTTTGCCAGGAGAGTCATTGCTCCAACATTTAATTGTGTATATGGTGCTGGGGTTTGAACCTGGGTCCTCGCACATGCCAGGCAAGAGTGATACTGCTGAGCCACTGCTCCAGCCCCTGTGATCAATATTTTATGTTCAGGAATTTACTTCATTCCAATGGCAATCTAGCAAGTGCACATCACATTTAGCAAGTCCACCCTAAAGATGGAGAAAGGAAGCTACTTCAGTGATTGACTACATGTTAGCAGCCAGTATTTGAGTCTTAGCCATCTAATTGCTGATCTCACAGTCTTGGCCACTGTGCTTTACCAATTCTGCAAATATTTTACTTAAAATTTGAATTCCAGGTTTATAGGCTACATTATTTAAACCATCTCCTATTAGTATTACTTTAGGGTTTAATCAATTACTTTTCACGAACACATTTGAAAATGGAAGATTCTTTGTCAAACACAATGCTCCTCTAGTAGTGGCATCTTGGAAAAGTGTTTTTTTTGTTTTGTTTTGTTTTTAGGAAATAGTGCTTATAAAATAAGCAATAGTGCTAACTTCAAGGACTCGTGAGGTATGAAAATAGAAATAATTTAAACATAGTGTTTATATCAGTAAGTATTCAGCATATGGGAATAATTATTTTCAGATGAGATCTAACAAAATATACCTTCATTCTAATGGCTAACTCTAAATCATCAGTGAGCAAAGAAAGTCTTATGTAGAAAAATCATCAAGACCAACCTTCATTCTTTGAGGATAGAAATATATTTCTATATAAGTATGCTCAGCTCTATAATATTCACTAAGTATATAACCTCAAAATTATCCCTGTAAAGATGATTTTTAAGTTGCAAGATAATTCTTTGCTTAGAGACTCATAAAATGATGTTTTGAAGTTGCAATTTGTTTTAATGCATTTGTAATATGATGCAACAGGTATGTTTTATATTGTAAATTATATAAAATGAAGATGAAAATTATTTTTCCAAATCATCATATCCTAGTACTTTCATTACCAAATTAAGATTATGTCAAACTCTGTGGTATTAATTACTTTGCACATTTCTTTTACCCATAAAGTTATAGATTAGTTTATCTCCAAGGAAAAGCCTGTGACAAATCCTATTTGAATCAAATCTTACTAAATTTAAACAATTATCTTGGAAATAATAATGCACAACAAACTTGTTAAGCAAGGGCTATATACACAATTAAGGTATGCAACTTTCTTTGCATATTTTGTATTTTGACTAATATTATATTTAATTTAAACCCATACATGTTTCTATATATCTAATTATAGCCTCTTCCAATCTGTTTTTTCAAGTATAATTCTCTAGTATAATTTGAATTTGAAAAGTCCCCAAAGTCATAATACAAATGTATGTTTAAAAAATCCTCAGTCCCTTGGTGAATTTGTTTTAACACATCACCTCTTGCATTTCATTACATGGATTAGTCGTTAAAAATGGAGAACAGCTGGCCTTCGCTTGCTGTATGACTTCCTCCCATACTCTTCTCCAGGCTAAATAACCCCAATTCCCTTAGCCTCTCATCCTAAATCCTATTTTCTAACGTTTAAATCACTCTGCTGATCAACCTGGCCCTTTTCAAATTTACTCACCTCTCTGTTATGCTAAGCAGTCATAATTCATTAACCAGTTTTCAATCAGTAATAAAGCAGCTGCCAATCACTGTGTTCCCTGTTGTATAGGAAATGGCTCATTCAGAGCAGCCGCTGACACACATAGACTGAGTTTATTTTCCAGCTACTCTTTGGACCTGCATTTTTAAAATAATCTTTTGTATCAATTTACAGATTTATGTAGCGTGTAGTAAGTGTCAAATCTATTCCATTCCTTCATCCCACTCTGGTTAGCATCTACAGTGTAACTGGCTGGCGCTGTGATGCAGGGATGAGTAATGTAGACCCCGTCCACTTGGTGCTTACAGCCCAGTAAGGGAGTCATATAATAGATGAATAGAAATGAACTGCAATTATTATGGAAAATAAAATATTAAAATTGCCAAGGAGAAGAATAAAGCTCTCCAAAAACAGAAGAAAGTTTAGGCACAGGGTCTGCATCAATAAATAAGAAATCAAGGTTGGTTATATATATTATTGGCTGAGAGATAAAGGTCAGAATTCATACTATAATAGTTTTGATGCTGCTAGAAGTTAATATTGATTGCTTACTCGGTAACTGCACACCATACCAACCACTATGAATGCATTATCTCATTTAACCATCACAAAAATTTATAAAGTTAATATGATCACTGGTCTCATTTTCCTAATACTGGGGCTGAAGCTTAAAGAATTAGAGTGTCTTTTTGATGTCATCCAATAGTGAAATTTCAAGGTCTGAAGCAAAATCAGGTCTTCGCAACTCATAGTTTAATTTCTTAACCCCCATGTAGTTAATTAGGATAGCATATATGTATATGTATCTTTATTACATACACACACACACGCACACACACACACACACACATTCTTAAGTGGGCTTTATTTCCTAGTAAATCTAATATATGTAGTAGTTATTACTACATATATTCAGGAATAAGGCCAGATTGAAATATTTAGTTGTCCCAGTTATACATGTATTCTGTTGTTCTGAAAAAGATTAGTAATTGGGCATTCTGTCAAATTAATATTCTTAAAATTTTATCTTGACATTTATTTGGGAGATAGATTAAGCAGTTAGGACAAGAGGAGGAGTGAAAATCCTCTGCTTCTTCAATGATCCTAGAAACAATCCTGGGTAAAACAAAAGCTCTGTCATCCTAGGACAAGTCGCCCTTCCCAGAATCTCTTCATGACTCTTGTAGAACTCAAGTGCTTCTTTGGGAGTGTCCCCTGCTAACCTCACTTCAAAGTATTTCTTCCAGCTCTGTTAGTACTCTTCCTGAGAATATTAAATAAGATGCCTTTGTTAGGGAATTGTATCATCTAGATATGTTTTGTTTGTGTTTTAATAACATCAGTTGATATAGACGATTTGACAAGAGTGTTCTCTATCTTAATCCAGCTGCTTTAAGAACCTGTGACAGGGAGAAATGGTCGCCCATCTTGGATCTGATAAGACTTTTTGCTATCTATGCAGGGCATAGGAATCTTATGAAATAGGTTCCACTGCTCAAAAGAACTGAGAAAAAAATATGGAGAAAATCCATGCTTTAGTGTCTTGGTTGCCCAAGCTCCTAAAAATACATAAAATTCTTCACTTGTGTGAAGTTTTCTTAAATTAGGAAATCATAGACTCACTGTACAATGTAGTTGATTTCTCCATCACCTCTGTGTGTTTGGTATAAGGCTTTTGTGAGGGTATCTGCTTTGGAGAACCACTTGAAGGTGATTTCTCCCATTGGCCATGGTTGACTACCCTTGATCATGGAAAATGGCAGATGAACTTCAAGACTTCCTGGTTTCTCCTCAAAGATCACTGACTTGGCTCACCTTTCACTCCCCTCTCTCTTAGTGGTTTATCCTCTTTCCACAGTGCTGCTTCTGCTCTTTTTATCCCATGCTCTCCCATTTCTGCCCTACTTCCCACTCCTCTCCCCCACCTCCAGTGCAACAGATGATCTGTGTGGGAAAGAAATGGTGATGTTTTTCTCTTATATGTACACCTTATGGAGAAAACTCTCTCCTTTCTCCCTGCTTCCATGTCTGCTTCTACTCTGCTCCTATTCCCAACAGTGATGCCCTCTCTAGTCACTTTGCATTCTTAGATTGGTCTTGTGTTGTTTAGGATTAGTGATCCCCTTCTGGCTAAATGTATAGCATTCTGTGCTCTTTCTGTACAAGATTAAGTCAGGCTATTATGTTGAAATAATGTTTGCAGCTTAAAAAGTTCTCAAGTAGAACCTTGAGCTCTTCAGGGAAAATATACTGTAATAATCCAATAAAGAATGAATACATAAATAACAATAGGCTGGACAATGCTCAGTATAGTGAGATGATAGTATTATTATTATTATTGCTGATGTATAAGAGACCCTATTTTATTACAATTTTTCAAAAGTATGATAGTCTTATTAAAAGAAAGAAGATTATCAGATATTTCCCTTCTCTCCTGAAGCTACAAGAAGAAATGGGTTTAAATTGGGTCATTAAGATGAATTGATAAATGGACCTGCAAATAATGTTCATCCCAATTTCCACAAGCTGACTCCCATGTCATGGGAACCTTCCTCATGTGCAGGGGAAAGTCAACTGTTTTGAGTTGAATGTTTGGTTCCTGACTCATGACATGAATTGCATTGTGTACACATAGGCTTGCAGATCAGAAAACCCAATGTATTCTAAACTCAGCTTAATTTTGTGAACTTGGCAATTTACTTATTCTTAGAACCCTAGTTTTCTTGACTTGGCTTTGAGGATGATGAGTCCTACCTACTAGGATCAGTGAGCAATTAAAGGAGAACAAATGGAAAGTTTGTGGCATGTGACTAGTGTACATCAATCTCTAATAATAGTGGATTAAGTCAAATCTATGGTCTTGCTCAGATGTCTCTAGATCTCAAGTTCTAACAACAGCAATTGTCTTTTCTACCTCAATCCCTTCTTCCTTTTTCTCTCTCAAAAAATTAATTGACATATTCCCAGGTAGCATATTATACCCTAGGCACTCAAGACAAAACTGAGGGATACATAGCTGGGTAAGAGGTTGGGGTAAGCGTGTAAATGACTGTCTTCAATAAAGAATTCATAACGTAGTGTGCTAATTAGTAATCTGGAAGAACCAGTAGCCCAAGGCATAGTAGAGTGAGTGCATTTGCTAATAGTATGAAAACTACAGCTCCATAAAATCATTGTCTACGGTGGAAAATCAGTTTAGCTATCAACAACCTTTCCCCAAGGTACTTGCTATCTCCTTCCATGTTATGACATTATTTGGGGCTTCTAAGTTCATATTTTTTAGCAAATATCTTTGGTTGAATTTATACCAATGGGAATAACATTTATGATTGGGCATTTTTCTAGATTTCCCCATATAAACATTCAAAATAAACAAAAAGGCACACATACACTAAAACAGAAGGAAGACAAAGAGGGATTAGCTAAAAAAAGAAGTTGAATTTCTAGAAACTCAGAAGCTACCAAGCATGTTGACTAGTTCATCAGACTTGGGAAATCTAACTTGATGCTCTAGCAGTAGGAGGAACCTAGCAATAAATTATCCTCTGCAGAAGTACAAAATTACTGGAAGACTAACATTTGATGGACTAGTTACTTGAAAAAGCAAGCAGCTGAAATTGGGTCTCAATGTGTTTTTAGATTTTTCAGATCCCTTCCTTAACTTCCCACTGGCAGATGACTTGACTTTGACTTTCTGTAGAGGTAAAATTAACATAATGATTAGATGTATTTGAGGGTATTAAAAGTAGAAGGTTTAATATGAGCTCACTCACCTAAAGTTAAGAACCATCCTGCCCTATCCTATTCCTTCCTTTTTCCCTTCCTTGGATGTGGACACCTAATCTCTTTGGTATCCTTATCCCCCATCCAAGAAGATTTTAAAGTTTCTACCATTGAATAAAATAACCAGCCCAACATAGTACCAAGGGACCCTGCATGATCACATTAGAGGTCAATTATTTTCAATCTTGTCTGTGTAGTAGAGTCTCTTCAGCTTGTATCTCAACTCAAATCATTTGAGTCAAAACCTCTGGGGTTAGGACCAAGAAGCTGGTAGTTTTTAAAAAGCGCTCAGTAGCCGTGCAGTGAGGTTCATTAGTCAACAAACTTTGTCCTTTTCTATAGAGCTGTCACATTGCTTTTAGTACTTCTTTTATTGTACCTAAGCATTTGAAGAACACCTAAATGTGAGAGACAAAATCTAACAGGAAACAACAAAATGAAACCATGAAATTCACAGACACAATGCGAAAGGGAACCGGATGCTCCTAAATACAATGAATTTAAAACAATACTACACATATGAAAAATGGGCACATCACTACACAAAAGACAGAGTCAAAGAATTTCAGTTCAAATCTATTCTGAAATGCTTGAAGTTCACATCCGTTGATAAGCTGTGCAATAGGTCGCGTCCCGTGTCTCCAGCCTCATCCCTCTCCACCAACCGTGCTGCTCTCCGCTCTAGCATCCTGAGGACTCATCCACTCCCTCTCCAGCCCCAGGTCCAGGTTCTTTCTGACCTCAGAGTTTGCTTCATGTTTGAATGTTGTGTCTTTTCCTTGCCTTAGCAGGATCTCTCCTTATCTTGATGACTGTCTAGATTTCACCTCTTCTACCCCACTTTTTCTCTCTTCTTAGGATGGAATTACATAAACCTTCTGCACAATTGTTTCCCAGTAATAATGCTTATCTTTCTTTTATGATTTAGCATAGAGGTTATGACCATAATTATGGATTCACACAGATCTTTGTGCCTTTCACTTATGGTATTTGAATTCTGTGTATTTTTGAGCAAGTAACTTCATTTCTCTGAACATCAGTTTCTTCATTTCTAAGTAAGGATAAACATAGGAATAAGTACAAACTGCAATTGCTGCAGACACTGCCTTGTGCCTGGTCAGTGCACTCATTGTTCAATCCCCTGTAAAGACCAGGTTCTGGGCTGCTCTGACACTTAGTTGTGTACATGGGAGCTGGGGTTTGAACCTGTGTACTCGAGCATGCCAGGCAAGCGCCGTAACTGCCGAGCCACCACTCCAGCCCCTGTTCCTTGGCTCTTTGATGGTTCACCTCTCTGAGTAAAAGATTCATCCTCTTCTTGTCTACTTGTTTATTTGTTCATTTGTTTTGTGATGGTATGATGGCATTACGTCATTAGAAAGGGTCATTAGAAAGTTTGTTCAGCCAAACTTAGGGTCACTTATAGTAGCTATTGACAGTGGGTCTTCTCGCAATGGCTCCTGGAAAATCAGCTCCTACTCTAGTCTGAAATTCTCTAGCCAGCTTCCAGGTGCAGAATTTGAATGCATTTCTGCATTTCTCATGCCGACCACCCTGCTTTAATTGCTGCACTGTCTTCTGGACCTCTTATCTCTGTCTTCCTGGAATTGCAAACCACGCTTGTCTTCTCACTCTTTCTCATCTGGAGGTTGACAGACAGTTGGAGGCACTCTATCTCAGCTATTCATTTTTCTGTTTATTACAGTGGGAAAATCTAATCTGCTGCCTTCACCATATTTCTTTCTTTCTTTCTTTTTGTTCTCTGCAGTCTAGATAGAAGATAAAACAGCAAGCAACGATTACAATAACAACAGCTTTCTTTCTATTGTTTCTCTCTCTTTGTAATCTTGATACACTAATCCAAATTCTCCCTGGCAATGTGTAGATAGAAGTGTTGGAGAAATGACTACTAGTTCAGAATAATTTTCTCACTATGCATACTTTAACTGATAGTGATTATACATTTTATTTTAAATACTTCCCATTGGCCCATATCCACCAAAAGAAAATCATTTTCCTTGAAGGCTGTGGCTGCACTTTAGGCCCTTACGTTTTACTAGACACAGACACGGTGTGTGTTGCTTTCTTTTAATGAACACATTTCTGAATACTATAAATGTCACTTGAAATAAGATAATGGACCATTATGCTTAAAATTGTTTTGTTCATTTATGTATTATTTATGATAAAAATAAACTTAAAGGATGTAAGTTTAGCCACACCAATACCACCATGTATTTATGTTAACACAATAACTTTGCATGTTTTTCTTTCAATTTAAAAATTCAATTGCGAAAGTGATGGCTGAGTATCAAATGTTCATGCTCTAAAATCTGATCATCTGGAAATGGAGTTCAGTGCTCGTGCTAAGGAGAATTGTATGCTGCAGGTTCTAGCGGGCCTAAGAGCCTGCATCCCTACACAGCTTGCAGATTATGCTCATTTTTTCTGGTTGATGGCCCATTCTTTGATGAACGCTCTAGATTCTGAAAAAAAATGCCTATGGATTAGAGAAATAAAGCAAATGGATTACAGTTGCTATAACATGCTGTTGGCATGGAAAAACACAGTAAAAACAGGATTCATGATGGCAAGTAGATAACATTGTAAAGATTTCAATAACTTTTACTCACATTATATACAAATAATCATAACCTAAGGAAACTTTCTCCCTTTTAGTGACAAGATAACTTTAGTCATTGGTGATTGCTAAAATGCCTGATGATTGTTTTTTAATTTCTTCAGGTGTTGCAGTAAAATTTAGGCAACTTTTTGTTTGTTAATATAATTGTTGGTATATATATATATATATTTGACTATCATGGAAATTCTAAATTATTACAAGTGACAATTATAAAATTAGAGTAGTGGAACATCAAGTGCTAAAGAATCTGTTTCTTGGCTTATGAATCATGTACAGTTAAATCACCATATGTAGGTTTATTTTTAGTTGCAATTCTAAGAAATTGCAACATCTATTAGAAGTTTACAAAAAAGATTAAATTTTTTATTTCTAGAAGAAAGCTCACCACAGATTGGTTCCTATTAAGAAAATTAGATATATCCCCAATCAGGCACAAAAAATTCTTAGTTAATGGTTTTAAAGTACTTGGGAAGCAACAAATACTTTTTTCATGCTGTGTCATGATTTTTATTTGTAATACACAGTGCTGAGCATTAGAATGTGTTTGTTAGACAATAAAGGGGCATTGAGTTTTGTATTGTGAAATATCTATGTCATGAGCATCTGAGTGGATTGCTGCTTAAAATTTGAATTAATTTCATAGGAATTAAGAAAACTTAATAGGCTTAAATGTCTCATAGAAATTGTTCAACAGATCATGAAGCAAATGTCTCTTCTGATGTAAAAAGATAATTTCTAATAATAGTTAATGAATTGAAGAGAAATTATGCTGTTTCCTCGAGCAAGGGTACTGTTGAAATCCTAGGCTCCCATGCTTTCCCCTTGCCCTGAGCACTTCTCACATCTGTTTTCTCTAACTAACTGCTGTCTCAGGAAAGCAGCAGAAGGTTTGCTGGATTATACAGATGTATTTGCCACTTGGGAACAGGTACACACACACACAAACACACACACACACACACACACAGAGTCACTCTCAATAGTTATGAAGATAAATCTAAATTAAGATTGAATTAGAAAATGCAAGTTCAGAAGGGTATCTTGTATCTGTCGCTAGTTCCAAGAATTAACATTTTTGCTAAATAATGTTTTTTGGGGGTAGATTTTCATGTTATTGCTGTTTTTCATGTGATTAAACTCTGTTGAAGTCCATAGAATCTACATGTAGACTTCATTCATCTATTCTCATTCAGAACAGATTTGGAGAATTGAGGGTGAAGGTGAAAGACAATTACTTTTTATTTCCCAATTCATAGAACAATAAAAATTGGAAGTCATAATGTTATATATTTACTTCTCAGGAAATTCCGTAGCTCTCACTCCAAAGTCTGTTTATTTAGGTGCACTTTTAATAACCTTTTGCATTTTGAAACTGAAGTAGAACAAAAGCAGCACCAGGGAAGATTCCTTAAGGTGGGAGATGTCCTAAGAACAGCACACTGACTACTAGAAAGCAAAGTTATAACTCATGACAAAGAAAAATAAAAAATAATTGTAAAAAACTTCAATTCAAGAAAGCATGATCCTGGGCTGGAGCGGTGGCTCAGTGGTTGTGGTGCTTGCCTGGCACGTGCAAGGGTGCAGGTTCAAATCCCAGCACCATGTATATAACAAAGTGTCAGAGCAATGAAGGCCACATGAACAACTAAATAAAAAAAACTGATTCTCTCTTTCTCACTGTCCCTCTCACTCTTAAGAAAGAAAGCATGATCTCATCCTTCAATAGACCTCAAAAACATTTCTGTGACAGCAATCCAAAGTATGTCTAATTAGTTCAAGTATTAGGGAAATGTTTCATCTGGAACAGAACATCTTCTAGCCAAGTAGCACTATTGAATTGGTCTCAATGACTAAAACTTGGAGAGATCTATAGCTCTATAAGCCACAGTACTTGAAGTGGGACATGTGGAAAATAATAGTTTGATAATGGCAACTGTAAGTAAATGCAAATACGGTTTTAACATAGCGAAGAGAATGATCAAGTCAGTTGAGAGTACAGATTTTACTTAGGAGTGATGATTAAGCTGGCTCTTTAAGAAACAATATAGGCAAAAAGGGAACATAAAGTACGAAGTTTTATTGAAAGTTTATGTGAATTATCCTCATTGACTTCCTTATTGCATTGAATCGATTATTCTTAACCAGAAGGGGCAATTTGGGCTATTATAGTGGGAAGAAATACAACGAAGATTATTGGATAAATGGTGGTTTGTGGATACATGCCTCCATCCATTTAATCATCTGTCCATCCATCCATCCATCCATCCATCCATCCATTTATTCATCTACTCACTTGCCTGCTTTGAAAGAAACACTGTGACACCCAGGTAGATTCATAACCATTTGTTGTTTCTCAGATGAGGAGTTAGGAGAAAAGGCTGATTTTTTTATTGCCAAAAAAGTCTCGTACGTGTCCAAGATGATAGGAGAAGAGGTGAAGGCAAGAGGTGAGGAGGTGTGCGTGTGGTAAGAAATGTCTGTCCCCTATCATCTGACCCCACATCATTTCCCTTCTCCATATGACAGCCAAATCAGTACCTGCAGATTATCAGTTATATCAGCAATTTTAACTATTTTATTTTGCCATCATGAAAGTGTTTCCTATGATATCCATAAGTCATTCCTCAAAGTTACTTTTTTAATGAGGCTTTACCAAAGTCCAACTGAAACTCCCTATTTTAAGGAGTCTAGACAACTCAGTGACCTTACTAAACAAGGAAATCAACCTAGAAGTGTAAGTGAAAATATAAAAGAAAAAGAACACTTCATCTATAGTAATTCAAGATTTCTTAGCTGAGAGCATAAGAAAATCAGAGCCTCATTTCATAAATAGATTCTAGTTATTCTTTAAAACTTAAATATATCAGAAATCTTCAGTGCCCCTGTTTCCTTTAGTTGTCGTGTTCTCTGTTCTCCCATAGAAATTTGCATATATCCTTATTAAAAATTCATCACAATGTAAAATAACTATTTATTTGTGTATTTGAATTTCTCCTAAGCTTGAAATTCTTCCCACAAAAGATCATATCTGACTTTGGATCCTTTTCACCCAGCCCCATACTGGATATAAAGTAAGCTTTAAATACATAATTGCTGAATAACTAAGGCATGTAATGAGGATAACATTTATGTAGGAAAAATGGAATGAAACAACCTAGCACAGCCACAGAACTACAGTAGTGGCATTTCCTGAGAAGAAAATTGTGAGTACAGCAACAATGGAAAATTATATTAGGAAAAAAAAAAAAAACAGGGGCCAGGACATGAAAAGCCTTTCGATCCATTGTTAGGAAGTTGAATTTTTTTTTTTTATAGCTTAGAATCATAAAGTGTTTTTAACTGTCATGTGATGTGAATGTGTTGACCTTTTAGGAAGATAACTGATACACTGTAGATGAAAGGTTCACGTGTGATGAGGCTGAAGGATGAGCGATGCTTAGGGGCTGTACGAAAGCAGTGGCCGCAGAAATGGATAGGAGGTGATAATGTCACAGTTCTTTGAAAAGTAGAATTAACAGCATGGATGTGGTGGGTGGGCGATGGGCCCATCTGCAGAGCTGAAACTGAGGAGATCCAGCAATGCAAAAGGACAATTTTCACAGAAGTGCGTAATTAGGTTCAGCATACATTTGGTAGTGTGTTAAAATATGGGCACTATCGTGATCCTTCACTAGCCAAAATGAAATGGAATACAGATAACCCTCAAATCTGGGCTTCTCCAACTGGTGGATTTTTTTCCCACATTGCCTGAAATGACCAATACTTTGGGAGTAATTAAGGAGTTATCAGGCAGTTGAGTCTACTTACATGAGTCCTTAAATGTGTGTATAACATTTGTACTGTCTATTGCAGGTTAATAGATGAACTAAAATGAAAATTAACTCAACCTTGGTCTTAGTGGATAATCTCCCAATCTCTGTGGATTTACTGGTTGAGTTCACCTGTAACTAATTGCACAAAAGTAAGGAAGGAGAAAGAATTGGGAATAACTCCCAGGTTCTTGACAGAGATGACTTGTAGCTTCATTGAGTAGGGGGAAAAAGTATGAACATATGAATACGAACAGATTATTAAGGGATTAATGGGTTCTGTTTTTCATATGCTAATCTTGATGAACTTTGAGATATCAGGAGGGAAACTTCCAGTTTACAACCCTGATCAGGGGAGTTATACTAAAAGTTCCACTCTGGACAGCTTTGTTTGGAGTGGGGAGAGTTCATCTGAGTTTAAATGTTATTTATATTCCTGCATCTTTACCCCAAAATGCATTCAGTCTTGCTATGATTCTGATCCGTTTTATTGGAGACTCAAATTTAGCTAGGTATCACACTATCATTACAATTATGACTGGACCCTAAATTTGCCTACTGAGACCTTCCCCAAGGAAGCTTGATGGACAGCAATTATTGCATGAAGAACACAGTCTTGAAGAAACAATTGAAAGAAAATTTAAGGTGGTAATTGTGGCGTGGCTACTAGTGTACTAGTTTTGAAGGCTGTTTGAACTGGTTGTCTCTGATGATGTGTGGGATGAAGAGTTTCTAACAGAAGTTTGTGTAAGCATCTTTCTTTCTAGATCTGAAGGACAGCTGTCATTCCCACCTGAAACCTGCTATTATAGCTTTGTTGCTGAGGAAGTATTTTCAAGTCTTTAAATGGTGGAATAAATAAAGACATGTGATCATCTTTCTTTTCTGTTTAGAACTTGGCTCTCATGCTTCACCAAAAGATAATGGGAAACTGATGTGGCTGAACAAAGATGATTTTCATCCAAGGTCATTCACAGCACATGGCACTACTAACACTTCTTAAATCATCTGCCACAGAGACTAAAGCAACCTACACACAAAGACCCAGAGTTTCTGTGGCATTGTTGGTTCTGCTGTATGTGTTGGTTTTCATAGTGGTAGGCTGTGGGTTTTTTAACTCTTTAATGCTTAGAATAAAAAATCATCCTCTTAAAAGCAAAAGAAGGGTGGGATGGATCTCATGATAATTGAAGGCATACCAGTAGAGTAGAGGAAAGGGACCAAGGGAAGGAAGGAGGGAAAAGAAAGGAGAAATACTGGGGAATGATGCTGGCCAAATTCTATTATGTGAATGTATGGATGTGTAGCAATGCATCCCGCTGTTATGTGGAATTACAATGTACCAATAAAATACACATTGAAAAATTAATATTTCTTTCTAAAACAAATGACTGTGGTCAATTAGAGGTCTGCCATTGCACCTAAAATTGGAGAAATTAAACTCTGATTATACTAAGAAAAAGCATATAATGACTGATTTCATGTAGCTACCCAAAGGCAAGAAGAATAAGAGTTATATATTCAATGATAAAAGCATTTTCCCGCATGATAATCTCTCTGTTTTTGATGGGCAGATGTCCTGGAAAAAGACCTAGACAGAATTGAAACAGGAGTAAGAAGTCATTTAGAGACTGTTAAGCTCTGCTCAAATTTTAAAATATACATGTGTCTCTAATACCCACAATTGTATCTGAAAAAAATAATATATGTTCAGCAAATACAGCCTATTAAAAGATACGGCAAGCTTGGTGAATTTTATTTACATTTCTTTTAACTCCTGAAAGACTATACAAATCACTTCTATGTAATGTGGCAAATTTATTTGACATATCTTTTAACAGGCTGTATACCCAATTAGTCTCTAAATTACTTCATCTGGTGCCAAACCACTGGCTCCAGAATACTTACTTAGAGTAGTCATTGTGTGTAAATACTCATTGAACTCAACTGATATGCTGGAGATAGGGAAATAAAAATTAATTTCCTATTCACAAATTTAGGACATAAAGAGATTTCTCAGATATGCATGAAAGAGTTTATGTGATAAGTATTTTGGGGAAAAGTTCTTAGCACTTACAACTGTCTGCTACACAGCAGCTGTGGTGAACAGCACTTACTATTCTTCGCAGACTCTCTTGGTTTTAGTACAGAAAGTCCCACATCTTTAGAACTCTACTCTCTTGGTCAGGGCTGAACTGGGATGGTTGGTCACCACATGTGAGAATATGTGTAGGATGAAGAATACACCAAACAAGAATTTTGCTAGTTAATGACACAAATCCAATCCTCAGATGCTATACAATAATTGATTTCTCTCACTATATTTGTTACGTAGGAAGTAAAAAAGTAGACCGTATACTGATCGTATAAACCCTGTATACAACTGTACTCCAAGACAGTGATTTTTCATAATTGGACTCATTGGTTGCTGTGAGTAATAGGACTTTATTTCTCAAAGGAGGTCATGCCGTTATACACTATAAGAATTCATAGAAATAGCCATGTTTTGAGGCTAGTTTCTGGAAAAAAGAACTCTCTTACATTGTTTTGTAATTTTCTGTTTCCAAACATGTCATCAGAGTTGTCTTTGTGAATTGTTGGTTGTATGAAACTATATCTATAAAAAATGTTTTTTGACACAGCCAAAAAGACACAGAAAACAAATGAATAAAAATTCCTGTAAAATGCATTTATTTAGAACTTAGACAATTTTCTCATTTCCTATAATTGTGACAATGTAATCATGTCTAACATGAATTTAGATGCGGAGTTTTATTTCCCTCCCATTATTATCTGTCCTAAATACTATATTGGATAAATGTCATGACAACTGGCACCCTGAAGAGGTTTAGCAATCAGAAAGGTAACTGATTGACCAATGTACTATGGAACATTTTATAATGAAAACACTCCATCCCAAAGGACTGTAGTAAAGCTTATTTAGAATTATTTTAACTCTTGAAAGACTAGACACATCACTTCTATGTAAGATTGTTGACGTTAGTGAAACCCTCCAGGGATTCAAAATTTACGCAATAAACCAGAATCTTTTTTGTTGTAAAAAATGAAAAATAATTTCTATTTGACTTCTTATAAATCAAAACCATCACCTGTAATGAAAGATAAATATAAATTCAACCTCTTCAGAAAGTGAGGCAGAATGATGTATTTTTAAAGGTATGAAAGCATGGTTTGCAGTCTGGGAGAAACTGAACCATAAACAGATTCTATCTTCCTTAAAATAGTGGCCTAATATTTCTTAGGATGAAATTTTGAGTAGCAATAAAATAAAAGATGAAAGATCTATAAACTACGAAACACAGGGCACAGGATTGTGAACCCCCTTTCACATAACTTAGGCAAGGAAACTTCCTTACAATTTATCTCTACAACATGAATTCCTTACTTTACCCTACTTAACAAGGTTTGCTGCTACAAGTGTCTAAAAGGTACCAATTTATTTTATGGTCTTTTCAGCAGACTGCTCCCATACTCATATTATTTGTGACAGGGTCCTATTGTGACTCTTTAGACCAGACGGTGCCTTTATTTGCTTGTTTATTTGTTTTGTTTTTGGCATGTTAAAACTGAAATCAGTTGTGGGTCCCAAATTTAACAAGGAAACAGTCTATTTTAGTTATTAATGATCTGTATCTGTTGCTGCCAACACAAAACAGAAAAATCGCTATTTCAGATTGTTTCCCATGGTATGACTTATTGTTTCAGCATCAAGGAGATATCTTAAATATTGTTTTTTTTTTTGGACATCCAATGATAAAAGTCTCTTTTCTCCAGCTTCTAGAACTTGTCTTAACCTTTTATGTGTCTTGGACCTCTTTGGCAATCTTGTGAAGGCTATGGGCTCTTTTTCAGGATAAATGTTTTTAAAAGTATAGGAAAAAATGTGGAACACTATAAGGTAAACAAAACACACAGCTCTTCAGTTCTATCCACAAAAAGCTTTTGTGAACACCCATTGAAATCACCTGCTTTAGCACAATACTCAGAATTAGAACTTGCCATTAAGAGTAAGGGGAAGAGATCAATGGAAAAAGTCTTTCGTTAAGTTTCTAGGTTTTTTTTTTTTTTTCAAGCTGAGAATAACCAATCCTGGTATTAGTTTTGTGTTAAGTTCAAGGGGAGATATTAGGGTTTCTTCAGGTATTTAGTTATGGGAAATGGTGAGAAGTATCAACAGGAATATACTTTTTCTTTGTGATCATTTGTTTGAATTCATGAAGACAAAATGCGTTGTTTCCCACATGTGTCCATTTTTCATCCACCCCATAGAAATTTTTTATTCACAGTCTGATGCCACAAGAATTGGTCTTAGAATTATTAAGACTGGGAGAAAGTAGTGGATGCTTCCTCTTCCTACTCTACATACACTGAGCAGTAGGTTATTATGCAGATTGTACCAAGGTAGTTTTTCTCCTGATTATCCAGTTTTTAAGTGAGTTTAATTATTAATGGTGAAAGCAGCATTGTTTCAGTATCTTATTGATTCAACTGATACAACATACCTGATGGGAATTCTCATGCCATTAAGCATTTAAGGCACCAACATTTAAATACATTTTAGAAATATTTATCTAGGATACTCCCAGCTTGTCATCCTCCTGATCTGAGATGAGACATATGTCTTTGCCCTTTGGTTCCTAAGTTGATTCCATCCCTAGACTTTAGTTTTTTTTGACTTTCCCCACCACCTTCTTACCTGAGAATGGGTCTTTTATCATCTTTACATGAACTCACAGCCAATGCTAACATTATTTTAGTTCCCACTACTCCTCTTAGTATATTGGATATCCCTAAGTACTACCCTAAGTTATTTCCAATCTCAAACTCTAATGAATAAGAGGTTACACAAATTCTTATATACTACAGGGTAGAAATTGGAAACAGAAGTGTCTATTTGGTTATTTGATAGGAGCCTCACTCCAGCAAAATTTTATTCCCTGAATTTTTTTTCTTTTGAAGGATAACTCTTAGGATAATCCTTTTACAAAATCAAAGACTTCTCACTGATTTGTTCTCTGTACAAATCATTTTATAAGGAAAAATAAGTTTGTTTGTATGTCCTCAAGGCTTGATCCCTCAATCAGACCTTTACAGGCTTCTGTGTATAGTTTATCTTGGCATATCACAATGCAGATGGGCAAAATAATGGAGACAGATGGTCATGAGAACGATCATGCCAAGACTCCACATTACATTTGTATTGCTAATAAGATTGTTTTTTTTTCCTCAAGAACATCCATGAGATAATGTTGAACAATAGCCTGTATGGTGGAGCTGATCTAGCCTAGTAGAGTTGAAAAGATACTAAATTGAAAAATCTGGATATGGAAATATATAAATTTAAGTTTGTTTAGCATAATAGCTTCAGGATAATCTTAAATAGTTGAAGGAGAGACATTAAATGATTCCACGAATGCAGACATTTATTAACTTCTATTTGATGTAGATTTTCAAGTCATGCCTCAATGATTCTGGGGTCTAGATTTATGTTATGTCAAGTAGATCAAAGAGGAGCAGACACAAGGCTGAATCCCACTGTGAGAAACAATGGATAAGATCCTGTTTTATTATTTTATCCCCTCTGGCTTATCTATCAAAAGTCAAAAGATATCTTTATATTACACATACCCATGGATCATGGCTGGGGGTTTGCATCTCATTTATATAGAATTTGCAATTATGAAAGTTGCATTTCTCATTTTAAAGTGAACTTGCTGTTCCAGTATAATTAGTTTAACAGACAAGATCTCGATAATCAGAAAATAGAACAAAACTGAAGATAGCTGAGAAAACATTGCTTTGGTTAAAAAAGTCAATCAAAAGGAGGATAAAAAATTAACTTGCAAAAAACGTATGCCATGACAATGGATAACTTAGCTGTAGGTAAAACGATTATTGTTTTGCTGAAGATGGAGAATTGTAACATTTCCTGTTCTTTTAAACATAAATGAATTTTTCTGCCTGCCTGATTTTGTAATCAGAATCTGCCAGAATGCTATTTACATGTACCATCGTTTGCAAAAGCAGAAACACATTCAGGGCATCAAAGTTGATAATACATAAAAGTAAAGGCCCTTGATGCTTTACTGAAACTTTGTTATTTAAGTGCAACACTGACTAAGATGAATTGTGCTACTCGAAAGTTAGGTTAGTCCATGCACAATTGGGCAACTTTCAATTATAGAATTCTCGAAGCTTCCCTTGAATAGACTAGTTATTAACATGGGCCTCACACTGAGATAAAACTACATTTTTAATCTTAAAGTACTCACAGTGTATAAAGCACCACCGCTGTTAGAGCTTTTCCAGTTTCCTACTGCTCCAGCTCACTTTGTCAGACCCGTGAGAAATCTAGCCTTTGTGAATGCTCAGTTTATGGCATTAGGAGAATACAGAGAAATGTGGTCTATTTACAAGGGTAGTGCATATTTAATTTAGTCCCATCATTACCATACCCATGCCTCCAAAATGCAAATGTCTTTTATTAGGATAAAGCATGCTATTTGTGCAAAAAGACTCATTTCTTCCTAAGAGATGGGCACAAAAGAAAGCCTAAATGATCATAATGGAGATTTAGGGAAGCAATTGTAAGTAAAAGAACTATTTTTGAACTGCTTCTCTGACTCAAAAAATTGATCATCTATCAATTCAATAACAAGAATTCAATAGGGTTACTGTGAGATAAAAGTGCTATTCCTCAAATGGGTAATCTCTATGCTTTATTTTCATTTGTTCAAAAATAAAGGGAAGCAGATAATTAGTCTATCGAGTAGAATAAAGTGCTACAAAAATTAAACAAGATAAAAGTGCTTTTAGGTTTGGCTGGATTTTTTTTGCGGGGGGTGGTTATATCAGAAGAAAACCTTCCCTTCAAGACCTAGAAGATCTTTAAGGAGAACATCAGGTTGGACTTTAGAAGGATTACAGGATCTTGCATTATTATAAAGTGCTGTGGAAAGCAGGTGAAATTAGGGACACGCAAGACAGAATGAACATAAATGCACACCTCAGGGGCTGCCCTGACACCTTAACTCAGACCTTTCGTGTTGAGGAAGGATTGAAAAAAGAAGTTGTTAGAAACCAAGTGCAACTGGGAAATCATTGCCAGATTCAGAAGATGAGGCTTTAGGAATTTATCCCTTTGGGATTTCCATACCCTGTTGGGGAGAGCATGAGCTGGCTCTGACATGTTGATCCTGCTTCTGTTGTATTCGATTTGATATTATTTCGCTTTTCCATATGCAAGTTCCCCCAAAGTACAAAGAAGAATGGAAGTCTTCAGATTAACTTTTGGATCAATAGTCCAATGGAAATATTAAAATAATTGGATAGATTATCATTGTAAAGAAGTAAAAGTGACAATGTTATCTCAAAACTCCATGCTACTGTATATGCATTATGTTGCACTTGCTTCATGAAAGTCTTACACTGCACTTTGATGCATAATACTTGTGATTTTCATTTGTTTTCTCATTGTAACCTCATATTAAGAAAATAGCACAGGAGAAAGTCTGATTCCTCTAAGTTTAGCATGTCATTTTTATAAATTTTAAAGACTGTTATTTTTGCTTTATAAATAAGTCTTTGAGGAATTTGGAGAAAGGCTTGAATTGAGTCACCCAAGCTCCAAGCATAACAGAAAAATAGGAACTTTAGTCAATGACGTACATACCACAGTCAAAACTGCCCCCCAAGACTCCATTTATTATCAACATCTTCTCCTAATTTTGAAATGAAAATTGATTTGGAATAAATTTGATAGACACTAAGGTCTTAAACATGATAGCATGTGGAACTATAAAGGAAGAATAAATTTTGTTTGTTTAACGTAGTTTTACACCTTTTGTCCTAACATCACATTGGAAACCACACATAACAGACTGTTCAATCTTACATCATTTCTTCAAAACATGGTCTAAGACTAGTAAATGTGTTATGTTTCAAGTTTTGACTTGAAAAAAACATAGGACAAGGTCTGTATATTAGATTATTGATTGCATTATTGTATATTGATCTGTTTTTAAATTTACTCGTTTCCTTTTTTGCTCCTTTCTATTGATAAACATAAACAGTAAAATTTTCTTTTCCGAGATTGCAATTTGTGGCACCAGTATTTCCGTCTGGCTCCTTTTCTGTATATTTTTAAATTTATTTATTTATTTTTAAATTTTTGAACAACCATACAAGTTTTTAACAAAATAATATAAAATGTGTATAGCTTCTGGATACTAGATTTACCCCCACGAGTGCCCCCCCAATTACCCACGTGTATCCCTCCTTCCCTTACCCATAATATCTCTAAAAAAGTATTAGGCTGTATAACATTACACCTTATCTGGATTTAACACATGATAATAGACCACCTTTCTGAATGGCTGGGGTCTAGTTCCAACCTCCACAGAGGAGTGGCAACATTCGACCCTTGGATCTCTGGGTTAAGCTGATATTACTAAGCATGGTTTCCTCCACAGCCATCCATTTACCTTCAAAGGCTGCAATATCATTTTTTCTAATTGTTGTAAAATTCCATGGTATATATGTACCACAGTTTTTGGATCCATTCATCCAGTGAGGGACATCTGGGTTGTTTCCATAGTCTAGCAATAATAAATTGAGAGGCTATGAACATAGATATTGCTGTGTCACTATAATGTGCTAATTCCAAATCCCCTGGAAAGATTCCCAGGAGTGGAATAGCAGGGTCATATGGTGGGCTCATCCCTAGTTTTTTGAGGATTCTCCACACTGCTTTCCAGAAGACCTGTACCAGTCTGTAGCTCCACCAACAGTGTGTTAGTGTCCCTATCTCTCCACAGCCCCTCCAGCATCTACTATTATTTATTTTCTTCATTTTTGCCATTCTGACTGGTGTCAGGTGATATCTTAATGTGGTTTTCATTTGCATTTCTCTGATTACAAGTGATTTAGAGCACTTTCTCATGTATTCATTGACTTGATCAATGTCCTCTGGTGAGAAGTTTCTATTTATCACTTTGGCCCATTTATTAATTGGGCTGTTAGTATTTTTGTAGTTGAGATTTTTGAGGATTTTGTAGATTCTGGATATGAGAGCCCTGTCAGAGGAATCATAGCCCATGACTCTCTCCATTTCCGTAGGAAACCTCTTGACTCTTGACTCTTTTGATTGTTTCCTTGGCAGTACAAAAGCTTTTTAGCTTTATGAAATCCCATTCACTGATTTTTGACTTGATTTCCTTCACTTTTGGAGATGTTGAGAAAGTCTTTGCCTAATCCCAAATGCTGAAGTGTTGGACCTACTTTGTCTTCTATCAGTTGCAAGGTAGCTGGTTTAATTCCTAGCTCCTTGATCTATTTTGATTTGATTCTCATGCAAGGAGAAAGATATGGGTCTAATTTCAACTTTCTACAGACCAATATCCCTTATGAACTTGGATGCAAAAATCCTTAAAAAAGTCCTTTTCTATGTTTTTTTATCTATCTGCTTAGATTTCCCACTTTTTTTTTATCACCAGGGTGATAATTTCTTCCATTGAGTTTAATTATAAAAAACTGCTTGCGGTTCTTATGTGTTAATTGCTACATCTGGCTCATCTCAGTGTTGGTCAACATCTATTGTGCTTTCTTTTGAAAATAGGCAGTATAATCCTGGGTGTATCCACAATGTTGTTACTGTGATGTGAAGGCTTGGAATTTTGCTATATTAATCTGAAAAATCTTGATTTTTTTCCTATTAGCAAGCAGTTAGTTAATATGATTGGATTTAAACTCCAAAATCTGCCTCTTAGGAGCAGTTAAAATAAAAATTCAGGTCTTTTGTCCTATAGGGGACTACGCTGGATTTAAACAATGCATGCATAGTTCCTTGGTCCATCTAAGATTTTGAAAATTTCGTAAACACAATGTGGAACTCCTATTCTTGCCTTTTATTTTCTGGGATTCCTCTCAGAATTTCTAGTGACTATGATTATCATACATTCTAACCTTAGGTTTTTAAGGCCAGAGAGACTGAGAATTTGCTGTCTTGGATAATATTTGAATATTTGTCATTTCCAAAAATATTAAATTTAATTGTCATATGATGGTTTTGGGAAATGGTATCTTTATGATGTTTTTACATCATGAGCGTTCACTATGAATAGTCTAAAACCAATGTCATGGGAGTGGGTTCAACTCTCTTGTGTGTCTCTCCTTCTTGCTTCTTGCCTTTCCACCATGTTGTGATACAAGAGCACCCTTGTCAGCTGCTGACCTCTGGTTTTTAGTTTTTCTTGTCTCCAGAATTGTAAGGCAATAATCATAAATTACCCATCTATGGTATTCTGTTATAGTAGCGCAACAATGAACTCTGATGGAGATTTAGGTGTCCTGTATGATGTGAAATGCAACCTTCCCTCAGTTTATAACTCTTTCACAAACCATAACCTTTATTGATAAGTCCAGATACAGCCTATGAAACATAGCTAATAAATTAATTGTAAGTATTCTGTTTGTAAGAACCACATAATTTTTGACTGACAATACAGTACATAGAAATGCAATATCAATTCATGGCTAATTATCTAAATTCAGAGAATTCTAATATACATTAGTTTAGTTTTATGATTAATTAAAAAAAATGACCCATGGAACTAATTGCTAATAGTTAAGTCTTTGCCAATGATCTCTCCCAAAAAGCTGTACTTACAAACGATGCTGATAGAGGACTACAAGAATAATTCCTATTAACTTTCTTTTCTGAAAAGAGACTTTTAAAACTTAATTCAGATAAAATATTTTCTTTGACCTACGGATTTATGCCACCATTGTATGTGAAAGAGCTAAGCAACAACGCTGATTTTGACTTGAATTTTCAGGTGTTGAACAAGTTAGGGAAACTCTCTGTCCCTTGGTTTTCTCAAAAGCATGTGGAGCGCCAATCTTAACTTGCCAGAAATGTTAAATGTTTGTACCTAATACATAGTGACTGTTATAGTGCTTCACAAACACACAAACACTAATGTTCTATGTGCTATGTGTATGCTTATTGAGGCCTCTGGATAGGGATATATAGCAAAGAAAAGTTTGGGTCTTTTCATCAATATAACAGTATTGAAAACACATTCAATTATAATATCTGTCTTTGTGTTTGATACATACAGATATAAAATAAGGTCACTTTGCAGATAATTCCAAATAACTGACACATTCTTTTCCACTTTCAAAGAACTTTCTTAATATACTCATTATTTTCCTTTTTGTAAAGGGAAGCATTTTATAGAGACCGGGGTAATGTCTTCCCATTCTGAAACTTGAATAACGCTAGATCATTAGTTCAAAGGCGGACATTTCTTAAATACCTTTAGTTGAGACTTCAGTTTGAACTATTTATTTTATATTCTGTTGCCCTTACTGGAACATGGGTTTCTAAAACAGGAAACTGGGAGGATGATGAAAGTTCGACATCTTTACTCCTTTTACTAAGGTTATGAGAAATTGGCCCATTTGATTTTCAAGTATAGAGTCATGAAATTTAAATTGTCTCTGGGCACTGGACTCTTTTTTTTTTTTTCTGTGAAAATGTGTGGAATGTGCGGGAATTCTGTGTGCCCTGTCCCACCAGTCAACACTGTTTTAGACAAAGTGCTTGCCTCTCCCTGGATGACACATGTGCCAATTATCCAGAGAAATTCAATTCTCTTCCAATTGCTTCCAGTTCTTATTTATGGGCTTGACTGTCTGACAGACCATTTCTAAATATGTAGCTAGTAGTCTAGAAATGTCATCCTTACCTCTATGAGACAAGCAATTTTGACAAACACTGCACCTGAATCTTTAGAAGTAATCCAAATATAGGGAACATGAACGGGCTCAATATTTTTTAAAAATTATACTTTGTGATCAAGATAGTTTGAAACATAAATGCTTACACGAGGATAGTAGCGATTGAAACTATGTTATGGTCCTAAAATTGTGCTTTGTTTTCCTCTTTGAAAACACCCACATCCCATAGTAATAACTATTTGCACTCAGAATAGATATTTCATCTTAGATGGTCCAACTGTAATCATCATTCTCAACAGTAAGTTAGTAAGTATTACATTCACTTCTTAAGTGTTTATACTAAAGCCACTGAAAACTGCCAAGACAACCAATTGAAAAGATAAGCGGAAACCATCAAAATAGATGCCTGCTAGTCACACAGCACATTTAGATTATTATACTTTCTTGTTCTGTCCTTATATGTTTGACTGAATTGACTCCAAAATTGAGGTTCAAGTTTTAGTCTGTGACAACCTACATGCAACAGTGTGGCTCTGAGAACTTTGTTGTCCTCTTGGAATCTCAAAAACCCTGTAATACCTTTTATCTAATGATGGGCAAACTGTTTGCCATGGTCTTTTTGCCATGCAACAGTAAAGGACAGGTAATTTATCTCAACATAAGATCAGACTATCCCTTGAATTCTCTATAATGTTGGATTAAGACATGGTTTTAATATTTAAATGGCTATAAAATATTAAAGCATATCATTCCAATGGGTTTAAACTGAAGAAGGGTTTTGTGTTTTATTTTGCTAACATTTACATAATCTTTATGTAAGGTAAGACTGCATCATGCACAACTAGAAACAATTTTCAAAAATTAACTTTACTGAATAAAACTCCAAATAGATGGATGTTATTGTTTTCTCTATTTTAAAGATGAGGAAAATTAGGCACAGAGGAACTAAGTAATTTACCCAAAGTTACACCTCTATTAACTGCTGAAGCCATGATTCTAATCTAGAAAATATGGCTACAGTATTCCTAAGAGTAACTTTAATAATGTTTAGTAATGGAGTATGAGTAACAGTATTCTTAATTTATTATTAGATTCTGGAATATGAGTAGAATGGATATTAAATATATTAACTGTCTATTAATTTTCTAAAAGTTAAAAACAAATCATTTGGATACATATGCATATTTTTATTTTACTTATTTAGAAATTTTTCTGCTTCTATTTCTAAAAGTTAAACCCCCCACCAAAGGTCATTTCAGTTAAAATTAAAAAATTAAAATCATGCAGATTCAAAGTCATAAATTCCTTTAAAAGCAACATATACGCTAGCTCTGAGTATTAAAACAGTTAAGAGGAAAAGAAGTCATGAACTAGAAGAAAAAGTCAAGGATGAAAGTGAGGAAGTAACAACTTGCATTTGCTAAGCACTTTGTGTATTTTGATTTAATCTTCAACAAAATCCTGGGAGGAGGGTACATTATTCTTGATTCACAAAATAGCAACATGAGCCTCAAGGAGATTAAGTATGTCATCCAAATTCACAGGATTAGGAAGTAGCAAAACCAGAATCTGATTATTTTCTGACAAAATCCGGAATTGTTCTGTCACACTCTTCCTCCACTGTATACCATAAACACACAGCTTCATTTCCAGAGGTAAACTTCTCTGGAACTAAATTTGCCATGGAATTTATCTCACAAAGCTTTGTAAAAGGTATGATAGATACCAGTGTGGATTATGCCCTAATCTTTTATAAAGACTACTATGTGGCAATTGAAATAGATGATTCTTATATTTACCCCTAATAAATGCAGTTCCATCATATCAGACTTGAGATACATCTACTAGAGGGCAAGTGTAGGAAAATGGAGCATCAGGGAAATATAAAGGACACAACACATGAAACGACCAAAGAAGCACTGGAGATAAGGTAGCATTGATTTAACTGTGAAAGGATGAGTAGCTACAGAAAAGCAGAGAGGTAATGGAATAAAACATGAAAACGTAAGTAAATGCCAGTCTGTTGTAAAATTACCAATGATTATTGCTTTTTCTGAACATATTTTACATATCAGTTCATATAAATGATTTCTAATTTTTACAAATTTCCTGAACCATAGGTATCATTGTTACCATTTTAGAGAAGAGGAAACCAACTCAGAAGTATTGGTAAGTGAACGCAAGAGGGAAGTAAAGAATTATTAGAATGTGGAAATACATAGCAAATGACGGACATCATCAGAGTGTATGTGGCAGGAGCTGACTAGGGAAGACAATTCTAATAACTAATGTGTTTGTCTGCTCCTGGTGTTCTCATCATGGTAGATAAAATTTCTTATTTAAACTTTCATGGACCTTCAAGGGGATTATTATCATCCGTTGATAACACGTGTTTTAAATTGACTGTGTCTTGGGGGCTGGAGCCGTGGCTGGGAGGTCACGGTGCTTGCCCAGCATTCTCAAGTACATGGGTTCAAATTCCAGCACCCACATACACAATTAAGTGTCGGAGCAATGAAAGCCATGTGAAAAACTCAATAAAAATTGATTCTCTGTAAAAAGAAATAAAATAAAATGATGGAGTCTCAGAGAAATGAAGGAAAATTACTCTATGTCATAGCTACTAGCATAAATCTCTTGAAATTTTATGAATTTTTATGCTTATTTATTTTCTGTGGACTTCTGGGGAAATGATATGTAGATTTCATCATCTTCTCAAAGTAGTTTGTGATGTTAAAAAGCTGTTAAGACGCACACTGTAGGCTCAGGGAGGACAGCTGGTACAGAAAGCATTATAGACAGGCAGTGGTGGGGTCCTTAGAGGGAAGCCGGGGAGCGATGCGGCTACCTAGCAGGAGCAGCGGATTGCCTTCATAGAAGAAGACTGAGTGAACAAATAATGCATGGGAGATGAAGGAAGGGGGTCTTTTTGCTGTTGGATTAAGGAGCAACAAATATGAAAGTGTGAAAGAAAGGATGAATCTTATGGTGTTGGAATGGAATTAGTGACATATGATTTTCATTGTGTAGATATATGAATTAAATGTTTGTGCATATGTGTGTGTGCATATGTGTGTGTGTGTGTGTAATCACTGTTTACTCAAGTAGAAATGAACATACCCCAAGCAAAAGAGGGCTAAGAAAACTCCTCTGAAGTCTTTCAGCCAGTGTAGGGTTAAAGCAGGAGTGAGCCCAGACAGCTGGACTCTGTGTACTATACTTCTTAATCACAGTGCCATAGAATTAAAAAACTCATAGTGTTTACCTATTTAAAAAATTTTTTCCCTGAGGCCTCCAATAGAAGTATCGCATTATAATAGTAAACTTTTTAGTTCTTTGTAGTATCACCCCAAACCTACTATAGATATTTTCCTGTAAAAGTCCCTACCCCCTTCACTTTTCAAAACTGCAAAAATGTTCATTTTTTTTGTAATTTAAACTAATTCAGATAAGTGATTACATACATTAGTCTAATGATAAAAATTTAAGAAATTGCTAAATTCACAGAAGGCATAAATCTAGGCAGAGTGATAACTGCTTTGCATAAATTATCTCAATTAATTGCCACAACATTCTGAATTCAGGTCTTTTACTATCATCATTTCATTACTGATGAACCTCAGAGAGTTGTTAAATAAGGGGCTCCAATAATTTAAATATATGGGTTCTATATTTTGCTACTGAATACAGTGGACTCATGCATTGATCAGAGTCACAGATATGTAATATGATGTCTCAAAGTTCCTCGATATCCATGAAGAAGAGATTAAGCTGATATATATCTCTGTTTTTTCAAAAACAAAGCCTTTTGTGGGAAGTGACTGAATGACCCCCTTTGCAGTCTGCTTCACCCTGTTCGGTAGGAATTTAGTGATGTTATAGAGAACAGCTTTATGGAACTTAAGGATAGTTGGACATGAAAGTACTTATCACCTCTTGCTATCAAGCATACCTTTTCTTTCTAGATATTGTGTTACACTGTCTAAAAAAGAGGTATTTTATCATACAGAGATTGGCCCAGAGCTAATGTGCTCCACACATCTATCACCGATATAGGACCTAGTCAATTGGCAGAAACCTTAGTGAACTAAAAACAAGGCTTAGAAAGGCTTTCGAGAGATCTAGTAGCACTGCACTTGCTGAGAAAGGTGTGGAAAAATAAACCCCAAATGACTCAACTCAAATCCCTATAGAGATTTGAACCAACTGCAGTTAAAATACAAAGTACAAGCAGTGGAGAACAGCACAGATGAAAGGCCAATAGTAGCATAAAGCAAACAGAGTTGAAATTGAGATAAAAATAGTTCACTCAGTTGCCTGTGAAGGGAAAAATAGTGGCTAAAATTTCATCCAAATAGAGCATTTAATAGGATATAGATCCCCGAATAGATAGAGTGTGGGGCAACCAGTTGAGACTGTATTTCTTTACATATGTACCTTATTTGCATGAGTAAATATTTTCCATTTTATAGGAGCTTTGATGGGGTTGTGTTTCTGGAGCAATTAAAAGAATGCTTGTGAGTTAAGATCAGAAAACACTGTGAAGTCTATGTTATCAAAGCAAGGTTATGCCAGGAGGAATCTGTGTTAAAGGGCTAAGAGTTTAGAATTGATTGGCATTTGGAAAAATCTTATTACAACACCTTGCCGTTCTCATAACCAGGATGATTATAAAAGTTGTGTTTTTTAAATGAAGGACTTTATTTTTAAATTAAGTTTACATTTTAATTGATACATAGCTATTGTATGTTTTTATGAGGGACAATGTGATGCTTCAATTTTGATGTTTGTATACATTGCATAATGATCAGATCAGGAGTAAACTGACATATCTATCCCCTCAAGCATTTATCATTACTTAATGGTGAGTATATTCAAAATCATTTCCTCTAACTACTTCTAACTACAATGCATTGTTGTTAGTTGTATTCACGCTCCTGTGCCATAGAACACTGGACTTTATTCTCCCATCTACCTGTAATATTGTACCCATCATCTCACTCACACATAGAATCTAAAATATGGATATCATAAAAACCGAGAGTAGAATAGTGGTTATCAGAAACTGGAGGGAGGAGGAGAGAGGTTGGTTCACAGCAAACTTTGAAGGAAGGTGAGAGATTGTCCACATTCCGATATTCACTCCATTCCCAAACATACATAACCTCCCCATTAGTAATATCCCCCATCAGAAAGGTGCACTTATTATAATTGATGAATTTCCTTCAGTATGTTATTATCACCCAAAGTCCATAGTTTATATTAATAGGTTCATTCTTGGTATACAAGAGTGAAGATTTGTACAAATGTGTAATGATATCCATCATTACAGTAGAGTGTTTTCACTGCCCTAAAAATCCTCTTTGCTGGGGCTGGAGCAGTGGCTCAACAGTTACCGCGCTTGGCCAGCATGCACAAGTACACGGGTTCAAATCCCAGCACCCATGTACACAACTGAAGTGTCAGAGCAATGAGGCCATGTGAAAAACTCAATAAAAATTGATTCTCTCTGTCTCTCTCTCACACTGTCTTTCTCTCTTAAACAAAACAAAAAACCTCTGTGCTGTTCATAGTCATCCATCCTCCCCATATCCTCTTAACTTTTTCACTGTCTCCATAGTTTTGCATTTTCTAGAACATCATGTATTTGGGTTCATTTGGGTAGACTTTTGGATAGGTTTCTCTTAGTCATAGACAGCTGCATTTCCTCTGTTTCTTTACATGGCTTGATAGCTCATTTCTTTAACACTCAGCAATATTCTATTGTTCAGTTTATTTTTCCATCTACCTACTGAAGGATATCTTGAATGCTTCCATGTTTTGGCAATGATGAATAAAACTGTATTCTAGAACAAACTGGTCCAAGCACATCAGAACCACATGTAAACAACTGCGAGACTGAAGAACAGAGGCAGATCCATGGTTGCACAGAGAGCAATTTATTGAGAATTTAACGGGACAGAATTGGGGTTCTGGGTGGCAGTAAGACCCATTGGATCTGAGTAATTTGGGGCAGAAGTTGGGGCGGGTGCATACATCAGGCTGGAGAAAAGTTACTTCGTCCATGCTGGAATGTATCCAATTTATCTTGGGGTTATTTTTTTGAACGGTATGAGGTTCGTGCCTCGATTGGTTTTGGCTTGCAGATATCCAGTTTTTCTTTTAGTACCATTTGTTTAAAAGGTTATCTTTGCTCCATTGCATTGATTTAGTTCCTTTGTTAAAGATCAGCTGACTATATTCCTGCACTGGTTTATTTCTGGGCACTCTATTCTGTCCCATTGATCTATGTATCTATTCTGTTTGTACCATATCATACTGTCTTGATTACTGTAGATTTATAGTTAAGTCTTGAAATTGGGTATGTGAGGCTTCTAATTCTTTTTCCTTATGTTTCATTATTGTGTTGGCTATTTCGGACCTTTTGGCTTTCCATATAAACTTCAGAAAAAGATCTTGCTGGAATTTTAACTGCAATTGCAATGACTCAGTTCACTTAGAATTTGTGATTTTTGTATCTAGGTTTATTACAGATATTGGTCTACTACAGTCTTGTAATTTTATATCTGGTTTTAGTAGCAGGGTAATTTTAGCCTCATAGAATGAGTTAGGAACTATTCCTTCTGCTTTTGTCTTCTGAAAGATCATGGAAAATGGTCCTTGTTTCTTCATATATTTAGTGGAGTTTGCCACTGAACCTGTCAGGATTACATCTTTTTGCTTTGAAAGTTTAATAAGCATTAATTCAGTTTCTTTGGCAGATACAAGACACTCAGATTGTCAATTTCTTCTTATATCAATTTCAGCAAATTCTGCCTTTGAATCAGTCAGTCTAAAATTAGTCTATTTTTGTCTAAGGCATCAAATTTGTGGGCAAGTGTGTTTTTATTATCCTTTTAATACCCATCTGATCTGTAGTGATATCTCCTCTGTCATTTCTTGTCATTACTGATAAGTCATGTAATGACGTCCCCTCTTTAATTTTGCTTTAAAAAGAGAAAGAAAGAAAGAATCAGTTTTTATTTTTTTTATCCATTCTTGTTTTTCTGACAGTTTGTTGTGTATGTGATATTGGGGTTAGAACCTGGGTCCTCACACATGCAAGGCAAGTGCTTTCCTTCTAAGCTGCCTCTCCTACCCCTCCCTTATTTAATTTTTGATATCATTAATTTGTGTCCTCTCTCTTCTTTCCTTAGTTTGCCTGGCTAGAGGTTTTCCCATTTTATTAATCTTTACACAGAACCAGATTTTCTTTTATTGATTTTCTCCATTGATTTCTGATTTTCAATTTCACTGATGTCTGTTATAGATTTTATTATTCCATTTCTTCTACTTACTTTGGATTTATTTAGTGTTTTCTTCCTTGCTCCCTAAAGTGGAATATTAATTTTAGATCTTTCTCCCTTTGTAGTATGTACATTCAATACTGTAACTTCTCCTCTAATTACAGCTTTTTCTCTATCAAGTTTCAGTAAGTTATATTTTCATTTTCATTTAGTTCAAAACAGATTTTAGTTTCTCTTGAAAGTCCTTCTTTGATCCATATGCTACGTAGAAGTGTGCTGTTTACTTTCCATGTAGTTTGGCATTAATGCATTGTTCTATGAGAGCTGGCATTGTATGCTTTTATTCCTTTAAGTAGAAAGTGTGTTTTGTGGGCTAGAATGTCTTCTCTCCAGGTCAGTGCTCCCTATAAACTTGACAAGAATGTATATTATTCTGTTTCTGGATGGAGTAGTCTCTAGCATTCAATTATATCTAGTTGGTTCACGGTGTTGTTGATTTCAGCTATGTTCTTACTTTCCTTACTTAATCTGTACGCTTCTGATAGAGGGGTATTGAGGTCTCCAGCTATAATACAGGATTCATCTACTTCTCCTTGCTATTCTATCAGCATTTGTCTCCTGTGGTTTTATGTTTTGTTGCGCTCTGCATACATGTTAATTATCCTTACGCCTTCTTGGAGAATTGACACTTTTATTGCCATGTAATGCCTTTCTTTACTCCTGAAAACTCTTCTTGTATTGCAGTCTTCTCTGTCTGAAATTAATGGTCACTCCTACCTTCATTTGATTATTGTTAAAATGGCTTATTTTGCACTATTCACTTAGTTTCAGTCTTTGTTTTTGATTTTTATTGGTGCCCTGTAATTAACACAGTAGTAGGATTCGTTATGCCATATTCATGCACATATCATACCTTCAATGTATGTGACATTGTTTAAAGTGGATATTTTGTAGCACTCATACAATTAAGCCATGTTTTTAGTTTATTCTCATAATCTCTTTTAACTGATACAATTAAGCCATCAGGTTTGAAACTCATTATTGATATAATTTGATTAGTAATTACCGTGCTTTTAAACTGCTTTCTACATGTTGCCTCTTTGCTTTTTTTCATTTCTGTCTTCCATCCTTTTTCTGCATTTTATGTCTTTAATTAAGAATTTATGGGGGCTGGAGTGGTGGCTCAGTGGTTACTGTGCTTGCCTGGCATGCGCCAGTACTGGGTTCAAACCCCAGCACCACGTACACAACTCAGTGTCAGAGCAATGAAGGCCATGTGAAAAACTCAATAAAAGTTTATTCATTCATTCTCTCTCTCTCTCTCACTTTCTCTCACTGTCCTTCTCTCTTAGAAAAAGAATTTATGTGATTTCATTTTTCTTTTTTCTTAGGGAAAAAAGTATATAACTTATACTTATTTTTTTCAATTGTTTATGTTATAGTTTAGATATGAAGTATTCCCTAATAAACACATGTGATAGACAATGAATGAATGTTGAGAGATGAAATGATTAGATCATAAAAGCTGTGACCTAATCAGTGAACTGATCTGCCTTTTGAGTTAATAATTTGGGTTAATAATTTGAATGGATTACTGAGTGATAAGAATAGGCATGTGGGCATGCCTGGAGCAAGCTGGTCCCTGGGGATGTGCCCTTGTGGATTATATATATACGTTTCTGACTTTCTGTTTCTCTTACTTCCTGATTGTCAAGAGCTGAGTTGCTCTCCTCTGCCAAGTCCTTTCACCATGATGTTATGCCACCCTTCTGGCTCAGAGCAATGGATTCAGCCAACCATGGACCGAGACCTCGGAAATCATGAGCAAAAATAAACCTTCTAAATTTTCTTGTCAGGTACTTTTGGCACAGTGACAAAAAGCTAACACATTTCTCTAAAGTTTGTAATAAACATTTACAACTAATCCAAGTCCACCTTCAATGCTGTAATATGTGCTTCACAGGTAGTACAAGTACCTTAAAAATCTTGATTTATTGAAATAATCCAAATTCCTCTATCTCATCCCTTGTGTCATTGATGGCATGTGTTTCACTTAAGCATTCTTAATCAAATACATGATTTCTGTTGTTATTTTAGATAGACTGTTATCTGCTGGATCAAGAAAAAGATAAAATTTTATTTAACCTTCAGTTACCCCTTCTCCCTGTCTTCATGAAGATCCAAATTTCTAATGTGTATAGCTTTTCTTTAAAGAATTTCTTTTAATATTTCTTACCAAAAATTTCTTCAGTTTTTTTCTGATAGACTCTTTATTTCTTCATTGTTTTTTTTTAAGAGAGAATGAAATTTATTTATTTTTTCATCTGGCTTTTGTTTTTCTGGTACTTAGTCGTGTACATGGTGCTGGAGCTCAAACCTGGGTTTCCTGCATGCCAGGCAAATGCTGTACCACTGAGCTATCTCTCCAGGCCTCTCCGTTACTTTTTTTTTTTTTTCCGAAGAGAGAGATGGACAGTGGGGGGGGGGAGAGAGAGAGAGAAATAATCAATCTTATTTAGTTTTTCCTGTGGCTTTCATTGCTCTGATACTTCATAATGCACATGATGCTGGGGTTCAAACCTGCGTCCTCATGCATGCTAGGCAAGGCCGTAACCACTGAGCAACCACTCCAGCCCCCTTTTCTTTCACTTTCAAAGAATTATTCCACATAGGTTAAGATTCTAGTGTTTTTTTTTTTTTTTAAATCTTTCAACACTACATATTCTGTTCCATTCTCTTTTTGCTTACGTGGTCTTTGGGAAGACAGATGCAATTCTTGCTTGTTCCTCTATATTTAAGGTGATCTGATCTCTTTCAGGATTTTTTAAAGCATTGATTTGGAGGAAATTCTTAGTTGTTATTGTTTCAAATATTTTGCCCATTTCTTCTAGCAGTAGCTTTGATCTCTGGCATTTTATTTGGTTTCTCCTTTAGGATTTCTGTCTCTCTAGTCACATTGCCCATCTAGTCTTGTGTGCTAGGTGATTCACCCATTAGATCCCTTAACATTTTACTCACAGTGTTCCTGGTTTGGTAATTCTAACACCCTGCCACGTCCAGTTCTGATGCTTACCCTGTCTTCCAATTATGTAATTTGTGTGTGTGTGTGTTAGCGTGCCTTGTGATTTTGTCTTGACATTCAGGCATGATGGAATAGGTCATAGGAACTGGTGTAAATACACTTTTGGTAATGTGGTAGTAAGTTGTGGAAGAAGAGGAAGCATTTTATAGCCTCACGATTAGGTCTCAGTCTTTTAATAAACCTGCCTGTGGACTGTGAACTCCACAAACACTTTACCACCACATGCCATCCCTCATGGGGGCCAGGGTGGTGGCTAGTGTGGGTTGGATATGGGTATTTCCCTTATTCCATGTGGGATTCTAGAGCAGGCTGGAGTTAGATAATTCCCTTCCCCCAGGTTACTTAAGTAATGATAAACCTCTAATAGGTTAGTTTCTGTTCTAATAGTTTCTCCTGAGGGCAAGACTTCTTAAGAAGAAGATGATGCCCTCACAAGGGGATTTTTCTAAGATATTTACTGTGAGAAACTGACTGAGCTCTTGGAGTCACAGTAATGTGCCTCTGTGTAACTGGGCCCCTCTGAAGTTTCCCAAGCTCAGATTATCTATGGTGAGCCTCTACAAGTGCGTCCCACAGTGGAAGCTTACCTGCCCAGCACAGGTTCTGGTGGCAATTTGTGCTTGCAGGGCTTTGCTCTGGGAGCCAGGACTCCCTCTATTCTTCTGTCCATCTGTCCAATCGTGAGGGCGGCGGCTTTCCTTGTGTTCTGACCTCTATTGTGGATCTAGGAGGACTCGTTGGATTATCACTCTGTTCAGTGTTGCTGTTTGTTTAGACAGAGTGGCAATATCCAGATTTCTTAAATGCAGAAACAGAAACTGGAAGTTAGGTTGTATAATTTTTCTACCTTCCTTTCTTCTCAAGGATTTTTTAAAACCATGTTTTTCTAGCACAGGACTGTGATGTGGCCTGAATTCCTCATATGGGTCTTTCTGCTGATCATTTCATGCTAAAAATGATTTCTTTTTGCAAATCAAAACTTCAGTGAGATACCGCCTCACTCCTGTTAGAGTGGCAAAAATGAAAAGTTCTAACAACATCAGATGCTGGAGGGGCTGTGGGAAAAGAGGAACACTGTTACAATGCTGGTGGGACTGCAAACTGGTACAGCCACTCTAGAAAGCAGTGTTGAGAATCCTCAAAAAATTAAGGATGGAACCACCTTATGACCCAGCTATCCCACTTCTGGGTATTTTCCCAAAATGTTAGAATCAGCATATTATAGTGATGTGGCTTCATCAATGTTTATAGCAGCTCAATTTACTTTAGCTAGGCTATGGAACCAACCCAGATGCCCCTCACTTGACGAGTGGATACAAAAACTTTGGTACATATATACAATGGAATACTACTCGGCCATTAGAGAAGATGCTATTATGGCTTTTGAAATCAAATGGATGGAGATGGAAAGAATTATGCTCAGTGAAGTATCCAGTCTCAGAGACCCAAGGGCCGAATGAATGGTTTCTCTCATCTGTAGAAGCTAGAATACATTGGGAAGCAGTATGTTAGATGGCTAAGCTAACAATAACTTCAAATTGTATGATTCTTAATGCAACAGGGGGATGACTCCCTACATTACATGGAGGAGTAGAGTGGGGGACAGAGTGGGGGGAGGGCTTAGGAAGAATATCTAGGAGACTGGAGGGTGGGAATATGGGGGAATCATCTCAGGAGGAGATCTTTGACCTTCAGGAGATATCCATTTAACTCAGGGGTTCTTCTGGGGGAAATAGTAACATGGGGAGCCCAAGCTAGGCATCCATGACATGGCATTAGCCCTGGATAACTAAATATATATATATTTTTTTGAACGTTTGATAATTTTCCCCCTCAATTGTAACTCCATATTCATCTAATAAAAAAATTATTTCTTCTTACTTCCTCTTCTTCCCTTGGAAAGAGCTTAAGCTTTAAAAGCAACCAGATATGATTAGACACCTATGTTCTTAAAGTTAGCATACTATAGTAATGGATGCATATCAATGTTTATGGCAGTACAATTCACAATAGCCTGGCTATGAAACCATCCCAGGTGCCCATCAATAAGCAAATGGATGGAGAAAAAGTGGTGTATATACATAATGGAGTTTTATTCAGCCATAAAGAAGAATAAAATTATTTCATTTGCTGGTAAGTGAGTGGAATTGGAAAGCATCTTGCTAAGTAAAACAAGCTAGATTTAGAAAGTCAAGGGGCAAATGCTTTTTTTCTCATATGTGGAAGCTAGATAGATTAGGAATTTGGAAAAGTGGGGGTTCATGAGAATAGAGGGGAGTCCAGTAGAGGGAAGGAAGGAGATTGAAGCGGGGGTGACATGGGGAAGTACTGGGGAATAAAATCTACCAAATTATGTTATGTCCATATAAGATTATACTACAACAAATATCAGTTTTGTATATCAGTATAATGTACAACAAAATTTTAATAATAACATTAGACAGAAGATCAGAAGATTAGAGCAAGCAGATCAGAGAAAGGAGAAGGAGAGGGAGAGGGAAGGTACTGGGGTTAGGTTAGATAATATTATGTTGCGTGCATGTACAAATATGACAGTACTATGAATCTCACTACCATGTGTAATCATAATGCACCAATGGAAGAAGCAAAAAGAGAGGCCCATGTTCTGTTTATTTTTGTGTCAGGTAAAACAGTGTCTCTGGACTTCAACCTTTTTTCCCTGAGAGATGAAAGAAGAATGTCTGCCTTTTCAAGTTTATGTAGTAGTTAATTAGAACACAGATCAAAAGCTTGGCACAATATTTAGCATATATCAATATCAATTAGCACTAGAAAACAATGATTACTAGATGGCCATTATATTTGTTTATCTCATATTAGTGACAAACTAGTCATACAAAACTATATCGAACTGCTCATGATTAATTTTAATAAATATTTGGAATTAAAAATAAAAAAATGTAATCCAATTAAGTCATTAATATGATTTTAGGAATGTTTAAATATTCTAGACAAAACTTAAGTCACATCACATGAACTTCAAATACTTTTACTATATTGATAAATTATATAAAACACATGAACAACAGACATGCAGTAGATACAGTGGCAAGTCTGGCTTTATCTAGGGTTCTCTTCCTTCTTGCCTCAGAAAGAAATGTAAAAGATTCATTGAATATACTTTAAAATTGAATGTGTAGATATATTAAATTCATGCTTATAGAAACTCTAGTTAAGTAAACTTTCCTTGAAAACATTAACCTGTTAGGCAAAATTACATAGTATGTTCTCCATTGAAGTGTTAAAAGATACTTTTACTTTGCATTCAATCAGGCTGATGTAAATTTCAACAACAGGACTAAAATATAGCAGGGTAAACTTTCTAGGAAATTGAAAAGATGTTAGGTCAATGGAATATTGGGATTTATAGAGAAAAATAAACTAGAGAGTCATCAAAAGTCAACATGTAAATAATACATTATGAATGGATATATATTAATGAAAGGAAGATGTATAATAATTTTCATGCTTTTATTTCCTTTCTTTTTTATGCTGTCATTGATGTTTACTTTTGAAAGATATCATGCTATCAATAGGCAATTTATAAACTAACAGCAGTAGCAGAAGTTCTGTCCACCTAACATCCTACCTCCACAGGATAACATGGGTCATTGCTTGGACCTCACATTCCCACCTCTTTCCTTTACTTTGTGCTGCTTCTAATTATGTACATATCCATAAATAACATAAGTTTGAAAACTACATAAAAGTATAAAATAACAACTTTGAAATATACTTAACAAAGACAAGTCTAGTTGCAAAAAGGAATGATAATATTGTGATTCTTAAAAAAGGGTTCAGGAATAGATTAGCTGAGTAGACCTTTGGATCATATGCTGACTTCATCTCTTTTGATTATTTAAGACGACTTCTTTTGTGGAAAGTAGGTAAGTACGGACATAAAAAGGACATGAGAAAAATAGGGATTAGAAAAATGGGGACTTTTGACAGCCGAGGCTGTGGACTAGATGCCAGAATTCCATAAGTACTATGGAATCTCCTGCATCTAAGCTCCACAAGTTTACCCCCCTGGTTTTCAGGGCAGGTTAAATGGGACTTCTATGAGAGTCATTAGCTGATCCACCAACAGGACATAAAAAAAGGAGTAAGTGTGTCAAGGTAAACTTTGTGAAGACCTGGGTTTGAGCCAAGTTTTGTCTCAGGTTAATGTACATATGATGGCAACAGAGACCCATCAGAGCCATCTCTTGAAAAATGGTGTTCTCATCTGGGTCCATATCGCTCTGCTCATATCATTGAAGTGTGTCTGCAAATGTGGGGCTCTCCCTTCTCCATCCTCCTAAGAAATCCACTGGGATATCCTCCTTTAGTCCAAGTCTTCTTTCTTGATTTGTGTTTGAGGTCTGGTGAAATAAATCCTCAGTGAATTTTAAAGAAAAGGTGTATAGGAAATAAAATTTTTAAGACTGTGCACACTTGAAAGCATAATCAGACTACTGGATATCTATTGAGTATGGAATTTGCTTAATAATTTGAAGGTTTGTAATCTTTTTTGATTTTGATGCTGAAGTTGGAGTCATTTTGATTCTTGATACTTTATATATGATCTGTGTGGTGTTAGTTTTTCTTTCTCTTCATCTTCTAGACTTTTCCTACAAGAGATCCATAAAACATAATATATAGCTCTATTTTTATTCATCAAGCTAGGAACTCAATTTAGAGACTCAAATTCTTTATCTGATGAAGTTGACCCTGATATTCCCTCTTAAAATTTTCTAGAACACCCTGAACTATTCTATTTCTTTTCTCCCCGACCACTTTGTTATTTTGCTTTCCTGAGAGATTTTCTGAACTTTATCTTCCTACCCATTAGAACTTTTAATTCTACGATGATAATCTAAAATTGCAAAAGCTTTTTTAACTGCTCTGTTAATGTTTCTTTCCTTATATCACCCAATCCTGTACAATGGATTAAGGACCATCTCTTATCTTACTAATAATATTAACACTAATGCTCTTTCTCTCGAAGAAAATGCCTTTTTTCCTCTAGGATAAATTATTTTTTGGATACTTGTTTATTTAGACTCCTCTGTTATTTATATATTACATGCTTTCTTCAGATATTTGATCATATTTTGTTGTCTTCTCATGTTTGAGTAAAAAAAAACTTAAGGAACCATGTGTATGTGTGAGGGCAATTTTGAATGTAATATTGTAAAGTGTTCAGATTAGGTTTGTATGGGGTGATAATATTCATGTCTTTTTGTATCTTTATTTATATACTTAGATATTTTCAATATCCATATGGTCACTCAATTTCCTGAGTCTCTTTCCAGTACTGATGTCTTCATGGATGTCTAACAGCCCCTCATTCAGAACATTTTATGTGCCCTCTGTATTAACCACTGACTACTATAACTTATGTGGTATTTTCTCTCTTGGGAGGGCCAAGCTCTAGCTAGTTAACTTTCCTGTTGCCTCTCCTTGCCTTTTATGGTTCTGTAAACTATCTCAGGTTTGGTTGTGATCTTGGATGGGAACTACTTTTTTCTCACAGTTGTGACCCTCCTGGAGCCAACCTCACAGCCAGTACCTCACTTCATTTACATGTCCCTGCCTTTCAGAGTATATGAACCTCCCTCCAGGTGCTGGTCAATACTTGGAACCAAGACTATCTCCAGAGATTAGGCTGAATACAGTCTCTTCCTCTGAAAACTATGCTGTTCTGCCAGTACTACTCTGGAGTATCAGTCTGCATATTCACAGTGGTGTGGGAAAAGCTTCTGATGTGATTCCCCTGTGCCAAGATGGGAATCAACTATTGAACATCCCTCCCCTTTTCAAAAACCAATCCCAGGAAATGGAAATATATAATTGTATTTGACAAACACTATCATCATTTGGCATGTAACAGTCACAAGTTTAAGTGCTGTACTTTAAATTGCTTTAACCTTTAATCTTGATAACCATTTCAAGGGAAAAATGTTAGGTATTGTTATTGTTAATGTCATTGTATAACAACAGGGCAATTAATAAGGCAAATGTGTCTCAAATAATTTGGGTGAGGCTATGGTTATAATAAGTATTGGGGACAGTATTAGATCCCTGTTCAAAGCATTGTGGTGTGTTGCCTCCAGGTTTCACTTTGCATGGTCTCAATTTTTCCTATAATTCACCATCTTCTTCTTTTTCCTGGGACTCACTCACTTCACATTAGGTCTTGTTATCAAAGATGAGTGCTTGATGGCTTAATTAAGAATAAATCTGGGGGACATGACCAGTAGGATCCCTGTCCAGAGCAGCTCTGCTGAGGACAAATGAGGGGAGTTTCCCCACCTGGAACAGCCCCGCCTACCTGATGCCCCATGTTCCTGTTGGGGCATGTTTGAGTCCCAGCAGAAGGCACCCGGGACACAAATGATAGGACCCCTATCTAGAGCAGGCTTTCTCAGGGCCAACCAGGGGTGGTTCCCTGCCTGGAGCACCCCCACCTACCTGACACCCTGTATTCTGATTGGGGCCTGTTTGAGTCCCACCAGAAGGTGCTCAGGACACGACTGATAGGGTGCCCATTTGGAACAGCTCCTACTCAGGAGCAACCAGGGGTGGTACTCTGTCTGGAGCAGCAGCACCTACTAAATGCCCCACATTCTGGTAGGTTCAGATTTGCAACCATGAGCCTGGAACCAAAAGGCAGAGCAACATGAAGACCCAGGCAGAAACAGCATCTGGAAGAAAGTGTTCATCAAAGAGTTGGTGGCTGATCTGAACCTTTGACTTTCAAGGAAAAACCGCGTGGAGAACTGCCTACCTTCCCCTCAGGAAATCTCAATTCAGAGATCCAGAAGAAGCTCTTCAACAATGAATCATCCAACTTGAGGAGAGGTTCACCTCAAACCCAAAACTTCCCTAAAATGGATGCCACAGATAGGGGTTAAGATGAAAACCTTGAAAATATTATCAATAATCTGATTACTAAAAGGAACAATGAGTTAAAAGAAGATATAATGAAGAGACTTGAGAAAACTCAAGAGATGAAAAATTCTATTATGAAAAAACAGTCAATGACATGAGAGGAACCATGGAAGAGTTTAACAATAGATTAACTTCTATAGAAAACAGAACCTTAGCTCTTAAAGAAAAAACTTCTGACAATGAGGACAGGCTGAGCAAGCTAGAGCGCATGGATGACAAAAAAGAAATAAAAAAAATCTCACAGAACACAAACAGAATTTTAAAAATGTCTGGGATGAAATGAGAAGAAACAATCTAAGAGTAATTGGGATACAGGAAGAAATCAAAACACAAACGAATGGGAATTGCTAAAGAATTTTTTTCCCATATAAAAATAGAGTCAGATATATTCATCCAGGAAGCTTATGGGACATCCAATAGGCCTAATCAAATGAGAAGCTCACCAGAACACATCATGTTCAAAATGTACAATGGGAAATCAAGGAAAGAATATTCAAAGTGGCAAGGGAGAAACATCAAATCACATTCAGAGGCGAACCAATAGGAATAACATCTGACTTTTCAGTTCAGATTCTGGAAGGAGATCTTTCAATGCCTGAATGAACACAGCATGCAGCCAAGAATACTATACCCAGCAAAACTCAACTTCAAATTTGAGGGGGAAATAAGAACTTTTCATGATAAGAAGAAACTTGCAGCATTCATGAAGAGAAAGCAAGCATTACAAAGAATCCTCAAAGATAAACTCTAGATAAAAGAACAAGCTAACATGCCTCAAAACCCACAGAGAAAATTCAATAAAGGTACATGCTATCAATAGAAAACTAAAAAAGCACAGAACTTACTAATAAAACACAATGAATATGAACCACAACCACATAACTATTCTAACACAGAATGTGAATGGACTCAATGCACCAATTAAAAGAGACTTGCAGATTGGATTAAAAAACAAAGATCCTACAATACTCTGCTTTCAGGAAACCCACCTTACAACCAATGACACACACAGATTAGGGGGTGAAAGGATGGAGAAAAATCTACCAGGCATACAGTCCAAGAAAGCAAGCCAGAGTTGCAATTCTTATATCTGACAAAGTGGATGTCAAAAATAAATTAATCAAAAGAGAGAAAGAAGGCCACTACATCCTAGTAAACAGAGCAATACAACAAGAAGAAATAACCATAGTAAATATATACTCTGCAAACACCAATGCCCCCAACTATGTGGAAATATTACTCCAAGATATAAAACCACTTGTAGACCATAACACACTAGTACTGGGAGACAGATCATCAAAGCAAAAAACAAAAAAGAGATCTCCAGTCTAAATAAACCATAAATCAAACAGACTTAACAGACATCTACAGAATATTCCACCCCAAATTGGCAGAGTATACCTTCTTCTCAGCAGCACGTGGATCCTTCTCCAAAACAGATCATATTCTAGTTCATGAAGAAAATCTCAGTCAATGAAAAAGTAGATATTATTTCATGAATCCTTTCAGACCATGATGCCATGACCCTAATAATTAATAGGAAAAACCATGGCACAAAACACACATACATGTGGAGATTGAATAACACCCTATTAAATGAAGAATGGATCCAAGAGGACATGAGAACAGTAATTAAGGAATTCTTGGATGAGAATGAGAATGAATACACAACATGTTGCAACCTCTGGGACAGCATGAAAGCCTTCTTAAGGGGAACAATTATTGAACTGAGTGTCCACATTAAGAATCAGAAAAGATCCCTAACAAATAAGCTTACGCTCCAACTCAAATCTCTACAAAAGGAAAAACAGTCTATTCCCAAAGCTAGCAGAAGACAGGAAATAATTAAGATCAAAACTAAAATCAATGAAATTGAAAACCACAAAAAAACAAAAAAAGGAATTGACATAACAAAGAGCTGGTTCTTAAAATAAATAAATAAAATTGACAGATGCCTAGCTAATCTAACCAAAAGAATTAAAAAATCAGAGCAAATCCACAAAATCACCAACGAAAAGGGGTGATCATCACTGACCCCTTTGAAATCAATCAGATTATCAGAACATACTTTGAAAAACTATACTCCTCCAAAACAGAATTTGGAAGACATGGGTAAATTTCTAGACACATGCAACATAACCAAATTGACACAGGATGACATTGAAATCCTAAACAGCCCAATAACAGGCTCTGAAATCCATACAGCAATTAAAAGTCTTCCAAAGAAGAAAAGCCCAGGATGTGATGGATTTTCTGTAGAGTTTTACCACACCTTTGAAGAAGAGCTACTACCTCTCCTTATTAAGCTATTCCAAGAAATTGAAAAAGAGGGAAATCTCCCACTTTTTATGAAGCAACCATAACTCTGATACCAAAACCCTTCAAAGACACTTTGAAAAAAGAAAACTACAGACCAATATTCCTCATGAATATCAATGCAAAAATCCTTAATAAGGTTCTTGCAAACCACATTCAAAAATACATCAAGAAAATAGTTCAGCATGATCAAGTGGGCTTTATTCCAGGTATGCAAGGCTGGATGGTTCAACATATGCAAATCAATAAATGTGATTTATCACTTAAACAGAATTAAGAAAAAAAAACATATGATCATCTCAATAGATTCAGAAAAGGCCTTCAATAAAATCCAGCACCCATTTATTCTCAGAACTCTAGAGAAAATAGGGATCAAAGGAATTTATCTTAACTTTGTAAAGGCCATAAATGCCAGAACCTCAGCTAGTATAACACTAAATGGAGAAAGATTGAAAGCATTTCCACTGAACTCAGGAACATGACAAGGCTGCCAGATTTCACCATTTTTATTCAATATAGTCCTTGAGACCCTGGCTGGAGCAAACAGGCAAGAGAAGGAAATCAAAAGGATAAGAATAGGAAGAGAGGAATGTCAAACTATCCCTTTTTTCTGACAACATGATCCTATATCTGGAAGATCCAAAAAACTCCACCAGAAAACTGCCAGAGCTATGAAACAGATTTGGCAAAATAGCAGGTTACAAAATTAACACCCATAAATCTAATAGCTTTCCTATACACAAACAATATTAGGGCAGAAGAAGAAATTAGGAAATCAGTCACATTCACAATATCCTCTAAAGGAATAAAATACTTGGGAATTAATCTAACAAGAGAATTAAAAGTCCTCTGCAAGGAAACTTAACAAACACTGAAAACAGAAATTGCAGAAGACCTGAGAAAATGGAAAGATGTTCTGTGCTTTGGTGAGGCAGAATTAATATAATTGAAATGGCCATTCTGCCAAAAACACTATACAGATTCAATGCAATCCCCATCAAGATTCCAATGTGATTCTTTGCAAATATAGAGAAAGCAATTCTCAAATTCATGTGGAATAACAAGAAACCCAGAATAGCCAAAACATTACTAAGCAAGAAAGATGAAAGAGTTGGTTTTGCAATACCAGATCTAAAATTATACTATAGAGCTGTAGTATTAAAAGTGCATGGTACTGGTATGAAAATAGGAATGAACACTAATGGAATCGAATAGAAGACTCTGATCTTTAAATATCTGTTCTTTGAAAAAGTGGTCCAAAATACAACATGGAGGAGAGACAGCGTATTCAACAAATGGTGCTGGACAAACTGGACAACCACCTGCAGAAAGTTGAAATTAGATCCTTATCTCTCACCTTGCACAAAAATCAAATCAAAATGGATAAAGGAATTAGGAATTAAACCGGCTACCATACAACTGCTAGAAGAAAAATTAGGACCAACAATTCAGCATATGGGAATTGGCAACAACTTCCCCAATAAGACTCCTAAAGTAGAAGAATTACCATCAAAAATCAATGAGTAGGATGCCAATAAACTAAAAAGTTTCTGTATAGCCAAGGAAATAGTCAAAACAGTCAAGAGTCAACCTACAGAATGGGAGAGAATAATGGCCTGCGATCCCTCTGACGGGGACTAATATCCAAAGTTCATAAAGAACTCACAAAACCAAAAACACACACGCACACAATCCAATTGATAAATGGGCCAGAGAGCTAAACAGAAACTTCTCAACAGAGGAAATTGAGCAAGTCAATGAATACATGAGAAAGTGTTCTAAATTAGTGGCAATCAGAGAAGCGCAAATTAAAACTACATTAAGATTTCACCTCAATCCAGACAGACTGGCAAAGATGAAGAATGCAAACAATAACAAATACTGGAGGGGTTGTGGGGAGATAGGAACACTACCACAATGTTGGTGGAATTGCAGACTGGTCCACCAGCTCTATAGAACAGTGTGGAGACTCCCCTCCAAATTAGGGTTGGATCCACCATATAACCCAGCTATTGCTCTTCTGGGTATTTTCCCAGAGGTGTTAGAATCAGCACATTGCAGCAACACAGCAAAATCCATGTTCATAGCAGCTCAATTTACAATAGCTAAATTATGGAACCAACTCAGATGTCCCTCACTGGATGAATAGATCCAAAAGCTCTGATATTGTGTGTGTGTATATATATATATATACACATGTATGTATAAAATGAAGTTCTACTCAGCTATTAGAAACAATGATATTGCATCTATTGAAGATAAATGGATGGCATTGGAGGAAATTGTGCCTAGTGAAATTAGCCAAAACCAGAAAGTCAAGGGCCAAATGGTGTCCCTTATTTGTGGAGGCTGGACCTAAACCCAGGCTTGGGAGTAAGATAGACAAACTCATGTAATAGATCCAGAAAACAAAAATGCAAAATGTCAATATTTATGAGATATAGCTACAAGATACTTCATAAAATATTTGAACAAGCTATGCTGCATACCTGCACAAAAACATAAATGTTTATTCCTATTGTCAAATATTTTGAAGAATAACAAGGGATGGTAGGAAGGGAGGACAAGGGGAAATATAGGAACTGAGATAAAGTAAGGTACATTCCAAGCAGTTATAAAATGTCATGGTACATACTATTGCCTTATGTATAAAAAATATTCTTCATAGGTATAAGAATTATGTTACTGTTTTTAGGTTTTTAGGGACAACATAGGACCCAGAAGAAAGGCTAGATTACTCAGCCTATCTTCATTGTCCAATGTTCCTTCTTCAAAAGTTGAAGTTCTATTTTCTACTGAGTTTATTCTGATCTTAATATCTTCCTTTGAACTTTTAATTTGGTTAAATATGTTTTTCAATTCTAATAGCTCTGCTATATCCTTTTTCAGTGTCTCTAATACCTTTTTTAAATGGTGGTTCAGCTCCTGTAATTGCTCTCTTATTTCCTTCCTTAAATGTTCTTTCATTTTGAATTCATCAAAGTGGCAGGATACAAGATCAACATCCATAAATCAGTAGCTTTCCCATACTCCAAAAGCAACTTTGCTGAATAAGAAATCATAAAATCTGTCCCATTCACAATAACCTCAAAAAGAATAAAATACTTGGTAATTAATCTAATAAAGGAAATTTAAAGCCTCTATAATGAAAGTACTTAAAATTAAAGAAAGACATCGAAGGAGACCTGAGAAGATGGAAAAACTTCCCATGTTCTTCGTTAGACAGAATCAAATCAATATAGTTAAAATGGGCATTGTGCTGAAAGTGCTGTAGAGATTCAATGCTATCGCCATGAAAATACCAATGCCATTCTTCACAGGTATAGAAAAATCAATATTCAAATTCATTTGGAATAATAAGAAAACCAGAATAGCCAAAGCACTGCTAAGCAAAACAAAACAAACAGGAGGTATTGCAATACCTGATCTGAAATTATATATAGAGCTGTAGTAACAAAAACAGCATGGTATTGGTATCGTAATAGGAATGACGACAAATGGAATAGAATAAAAGATCCTGAGAATAAACCACAAATCTTTAACCATCTGATATTTGAAAAGGGGGCAAAAATATAGCTTGGAAAGTCAACCTGTTCAACAAATGGTACTGGACAAACTGGACAGCCAGATGCAGACAATTGAAATTATATGCTTATCTCTCACCTTGCACAAAAATTAAATCAAAATGGATCAAAGAACTAGAAATTAAACCAGCAACCATACAATTATTAGAAGATACAATAGGGTCAATACTCCACCATTTAGATGTAGGCACCTTCTTCCTTACCAAGACTCCTGTAGCACAATAATTAAAACCAAGTATTAATGAGTGGGATGCCATTAGACTGAAATGCTTCTGAGTCAGGAGCATCAAGAGAGAACCTACAGAATGGGAAAAATCATTGCCTGCTATGCCTCCAAAAGGAGACTAATATTCAAAATATTCGAAGAACTCAAAGAAAACACCACCAAAATACAAACAGTCCAATCAATAAATGGGCTATGAACTAAATAGAAACTTCTAAACCAAGGAAGTTCAAAAAGCCAAAAAATATGAGAAACTATTCTGCATTACTAGAAATCAGAGAAATGCAAATCAAAAGTGCTCTTAGATTCCACCTTACTGTGTCAGAATGGTAAAAATGAAGAATACAAACAATGACATTTGCTGGATGGGTTGTGTGGTTGAAGAAACACCAAAACACTGTTGGTGGAACTGCAAACTGATACAGCCACTCTGGAAAGCAATGTGGAAACTTCTCAAAAAGTAGGGATGGAATCACTATATAACCCAGCTATCCCACTCTGGGTATTTTCCCAGAAGAGCTAGAATCAGCTTATTACAGAGATACAGCTTCATCAATGTTTATAGCAGCTCAATTTACAATAGCAAAACTTTTGTAACAACCTAGATGATGATTATGATGGATTTTACAGGTAAATGGAGGAAATGGAAAAAAATCATGCTGAGTGAAACAAAGCAAACACAGAGACTTAAGGGTCAAATATATTCTCTGTTATGTTAAAGCTAGAGTAAAACCCAATATAAGAGGAAAATAAGTCTATTTAATAGACCCACCAAATTTGAAGTAACACATAAGATGTGGGAACTATAGCTATCAAGTGTGAGAGAGGAGAAAGGGAGGGACAAGGTGGGTGTTCAATACTGTAGACTACATTTGATGCCCATGAGAAGCCCGATTTTATTCAGTTATGTATATAAATTTAGCAATTTAAATGATTAAGATACATGTATATGGTCATTTATACCTGTAACATGGGGTAGTACAGAGGAGACATGAGATAAGAGAATGGGGGGAGAAGGAGAGATCCTGTACAAGGATTGGGCTTCAGCTACTCTGCCAATATGTATCCATGTATTGAAGTAAAGTAACAAATTCCTTTAGTATGTAAGATGATGTTGAACCAATTAAAAACAAGTTGGAATCTAGTAGGCAATGCTTTTACTGTCCTGACAAAGTCAGGTTTTAGCAATTGTTGTTTTGCTAAAGCAGTCAAGATAGTCAGCTAAGAAATCTAAAGCTGACCTATAGCTTTTCTTCGGTAAGATCTGAAATCATTTTTTTATTCTGACAAAATCTTGGAAAAGGAGGACTTTGAAGGAAATGTAATGCAGTAGCTATATACCTGCAAATTATTGTTCTTACTATGCTAGATAGAATGTAAAAATTACTGACAATGGTGTAGCATCATAAGCATTAGAAGGGGACAGGAATTTGAGATAGGGAGTGTGCTTAAGTTTTAAACACAGGTTAAGGAGGTAGTGGATTGATATAATTCTCTTATAGTTTTAAGTAGACATGTGTAGCTGAGCAATGAGCATTTAGTTTCTAGTAGTGATGAGACAATGGTCCAGAGAGATAGCAGGCATGTCTGGCACATTCATGATGTTTCACAATGAAAGGGAAGATTAACTCACACTTTAAAAAGCAGGTGCTGAACGTTGGCTGTATAAATTAAAATGTGTTCTCACAAAGATTTTTTTTTTAATTCGAGATACATAATTACAGAGAAAAATAAATCTGGTTGTAAATGCTCCACAGCTGCAAACCTGATTGTTATACTTCAGTAGTTCTCTAATTATTTCTTTCAAGTTTTTCTTTGCATCCTCTTCCCTTTATACACTTGTGTATGAAGGAGGAAGCTGATAGAACTAGCCACATCAGAACTAGGAGGAAAAGGTCAAAAATTGCTATTGGCTTTACTTTGGAATGTTTGCCTAGATTTCCCATGCCATTTAATGAAGCACCAATTTAGAAGGCTAATGAGAACATTTATGATTTGTGCTTGACATTACTATGCTAAATTTGACTGTTTAATTGTCAAATTAATTTTATGGTTATAACTATAGTGTTGCATCATGTTTATGTGTAAACATTTGGGGATTTTTTAAATATAAAAATGCTTAATATCCCTAAACTGTTCCATTATGTAAGTAGCTATCAAATTTAAAAGGTCTAAAAAACATGCCAATAGATATAAAATAAATGTATGCCCTTGATATAGAGCTACAATTTGTACAGCACAATTGACTTTCTAATATCATTTGCCCTTGGATCTTAGTTGTGCTTTACATATTTGATGCACCTGAAAATTCAGTGTTGTCTCAACAACAGCTGGCTTGTTCATGAGGCGATAACAGTAGCTTTTCAAGATAATTATGGTGAGGACAGCCTTCATGAAAGGTTGTTGCCTCAAGTTTAGAAACCTCTAAAGACTTATTAATGGTCAGAATTTACAGTCCTATTATTAAGAAAAACGCACTCACACACAAAAAGCCAGCCAGATAACAATAAAAGCGTACTTTGCTGAGCATTCAGTAGACAAATCTATTTAAATATGTCAAAAAATAATGGGGCCAACTAGTGTTATTTTTTTCTTGATTAAAGAGAACAGATGTGATACTTTTTTAAAGACGCCAAGTTTTATTTATCACCTTTCCATTGTTTGTTGTTGGAGAGCCAGCATTTCAAGTACTGTTCAGTTGTCCCAACAGGGTTATGAATAACAAGGAAGCAACTGGGGACGATGTGCCTCCTCAGGGCACCTAGGTCATCATAAGCCATACACGTTTTGTGGTGGAGATGCCAAGACCAAAATGATTAGAAAGAGTGGGCAAAGCTGCTTTCTCATTAAACCCTGTCCATCTTTGGGGCAGGAAATCCCTAGCCCAGAGCCAAATAAAGAGTTTTTAATAGAATTGAGCTTTCAGGGATGCTATTATTAACATTTGAAATTTTGCTCTTTTATGTGCTACACCTATGCCATCCAATATGACAGCCCCTAGCCACATACAGCTATTTTAATTTAACCTAAATTATATTAAAAGTTCAGTTTCCTGGATGTAATAATTATACTACAAGAACTGAGTAACTACATTAGTTGATGAGTATAAAACAGCAAAAGTGTAGACCACTTCCCTCATTTCAGAAGTTTCCTTTGGGCAGGACTTCACACAATGATGTAATACCCACATTTATAATTAAATTCTGTAGCCCTATTTATAGAAACCTCTGAACAAATGAAATCTAGTAACATATGGGGGTCTCTCTGTTATGGATCCACATAAAACTAGTAAAAACTAAGAAAAATAAATGCTAAGAAAAAAGTTGACAAAATTAGCTTTGATAGAAAAAAAATTTGGGTTGTGCTGAGGTGATTCTCTGTGGAATTGAATTTTCAGAAATCTGAAACCACAAAAGAGAAAGCAAATTGACTGTTATCACCCCCAAGTACTTGTTGCTCAGTATACACTTCAGTTATGCAAGATGATTATGCTCTAGAGATTTGCTTAAACATGGTACCTAGAGTTAGCAATATAATATTGTTCAACTTCAAACATGCTAAAAGTCTAGGTTTCAAGTTAAATGTTCTTAATACACCCAAACACACACATGCATACACACACACACACACACACACACAAATAACAAGGAAAACAAGCAAGTTTTTGGAAGTGAGGGATACATTTAATACCTTAATTACCATGATGGTATCATGGTGTTTGTACATGTTCAAACTCATTAAAATGTATACAATCAATACATACAATATTTGTGTAAATAAATTATACCACAGTAAAACATACATGTTTTCATTCATTAGAAATATCCCTTTTACAAAAGTCTTTTTTTTTTTAAGAGAGAGGAACAGTGAGAGAGAGAAAAAGGGGAACAACTTTATTTAGTATTTCACATGGCCTTAGTTGCTCCAACACTTAGTTGTGTACGTGGTGCTGGGGTTTGAACCCAGTCCTTGTGCAAGCACCAAAGTTGCTGAGCCAACTTTCCAGCCCCTACAAAAGTATTTAAGGTGGGTCACAAATATTGAACTATGTTGGACAATTTTGAACAAGTCAAAATTTAAATTTTTTTTTTCAAAAATCCACAATTTCAAAATCCAAATATGATAATATTTAGATTCCTAAGTTGATGATAAAAGTCAAAAATAAATCATTTATACTATAGGAGTAGAAGAAAAAGACTTTTATTTTTTAACATGTTTGAGGACTAGAGAATAATAAAACAGTAAATAGCTGCCTCGGTGCTTGAAAAAGTTAGTGATCCTTCCTAAGTTACAAACTTCCAATAAATTATTAGTTTAATACTAGTAAAATAATCAGCTCCCAAAATGCTAGTATCATGGTCCTTCCCTGTAGGTTTTTCTTGATGATTTGTAAAAAAAGTTCAACTAAATACTGTTTAAACACATACTATCAGTAATGTCTCTTACATTATAATACATTATATTCATAAGCATGTCCTTTAAAAACTATATGATACTTAAAATAGTAAAATAATATGCATAGTAACTGAGATAATGTTAAGTGTAGTTTTTAGATAATAGAAGAGTGGAAATAAAATGTATACTACACTGATAGGCTTAATTTTATAGAAGAAACAAAAATCAGAATTGTCCAAGGTTTTTTTTTTTTTTTATGGAAGTGGTAAACATCATAGAGGGAAGGATACCTTTGGTAAGTGATTACTAAAGGAGTTTTTAGCCAAAACATCAACAAACATTTATAGTACCAGGAATCAATCACCGTTGCCAAGGGCTTCAGAGTGGGAGGTGGTACCAGGATCTTTAACGATGGTCTTTGATCCTTGACCCAGTCAAAATCACCCTCAACATTAGGACACCAGGAATCAGCAGCCTTAATGTGCACATTTGCATGAGTTATCAAATCCATTCCTTAGGCAAGCTTGAGCAACATAGCTACTGCCCAGGGTTTGAGCTGAAATAGGTGGTAATTCAGAAAAAAAAATAAAAATAAAAAAGTAAATACTTACAGAAGCTGAGGGATTAGACTATGGAAAACCCCTTAGAACTCTTGGTATTATTTGTGGTAGATTTTAAAAATTAAATCATGGATAATTTCAATAAATGCAAACATTAAAAGGTACTTACTTACATTTATTTTTTGTGGACTGAATGTTTGTGCTCCTTCAAAATGCTTATTTTGAAATCTTAATCCTCAATGTGATTTTATATAGAGGTGGGGCCTTTGGGAAGAAGTTAGAATGAAATTAGGTCATGAGAATGAAATACCCATGATAGGGTGTGTGATTTTATAAGGAGACAAATGGACCAGAGCCTTTCTATCTCAGCTGTGTGAGGAGGATATAATGACAAATATATGCAATTGCATGCAATGCAGCTTGCAAGCCCAGGAGTGCCTTCTCCAGACACCAGATCTGCTCATGCCTCGATCTTGAACTTCCCTGCCTCTAGGACTGTGAAGAAAATAAATGTTTAAGGGCCCCAGTCTGTGGCATCATGTATAGCAGCCTATTCAATGATGGTATCCATCATTCATCTTCAATAATTATCAATTCATAATTAAAGTTATTTCATTTTGCTATCTACTCTCTTCTATCTAACCATTGAGTTATTTCTAAACAAATTTCACAATATTTCTAGGAAACAAGTTTTTCTCTCTGTGATGGATTCAGACACATGAAAATTATCATGCTGTTATAACCATCTCTATACCTAAGAGACATTAGGAGTTGTAAAGGAAAACAATCACATGTGTTAAATGGCTTCATAGAGGAAGGGACAGGGAATGTGGGAACAGCTAATTTATAGCTGGCAGGAGGTTAAGGAAGAACCCCAAGGATGTGCCATCTAGACTAAATCTTAGAGGGCAAACAGAAATTTACCAACAGGAAAATGGGAGAAGGCACTCCAGGAAATAGCAAGCAGTTAAATTAAAGAGTAGAACATTTGCAGAATTCTTATTTTTTTACATATGTACTTATATATTGTGTTAGTCAGCTTTTTATCACTATGACTAATATTTCTGATGAAAGCAACTTACAGGATGAAAGGTTTATTTTGGCTCATGGTTTCAGTCCCTGGTCATCTGGCTCCATTGCATTGAGCCTGAGGTAAGGTAGACCTTCATGGTGGAAGTGAATGGCGGAGGAAAGCTGTTCAGCTTTTAGCAGCCAAGAAGCAGAAAGAGAGAGAAATGAAGAGGAAGGGACTAGGGAAAAATATAGTTATCAAGACATACCACCAGTGACCTACTTCCTTCAACCATGTGCACCCTACCTACAGTTACCATCTTCTTCCATCAGTCCCATTAGCACAATCAAATATATTAATCCATCAAAGAGGTGAGAGCTCTTGTGACCTAATCAATTCCCCTAAACCCTACTTCTGACCATTGCTGCATTGTGGACAAAGTCTTAAACACATGAGCTTAAAAGTGGACATTTAAGACCCAAATCATAACATATTAAAGTTGCAAATACGGGACCTGATCCTTTAAAGAACAGTACAGCAAATGTATATAAAGCATACGTGTGTGTGAGTTTATTTAAAAAAGATTGTACATTCAAGGTAATGCCAGCTTTTCAAAATCTTAGCAAGCTATCTGTGGTGGTAGTGGCAGTGGCTGTGATATACTAGTAGTCCAGTAGGACAGTAGTTATGTCATAGCAGCCTATTGAGATTCCTTTCCAAAATAATAGATAATTTGATGTGGTTTGAGCCACCCACTACAAAAAAATGTAATATAATGTTTATGTGTCTCTGGATATAAAACATAATATGTATCACATTTGTCAGACATTTTTAGCCCATATTTTGTATACTCCATAAAACTGCTGGATCTCAGAGCAAGAAATGAGTTTGCATGAGGCACGGGCTGACACTTGGGCCTTATGAACCAGCCATTCCAAGTGTCTGTGGTAGATGCTTTCTATAAAAATTCAGTATTATAAAAATAATTCAGACTCCTAGGGATTTTCAGTAGGGCCATAGATTCTTCTGACAATAAATTTTGTCCATGGAAAACCAGCTTTTGGTTTGCTAGTGGACCACAAAGTGGCTATGCACCCCCAATTGCCCATTATGAACTGAATATTTTCTGATCTACCCAACCATAAAATTGAATGTGCACTGCAGCATTCTGTTATAAAATGGAAAAGATATGTAAAAGACTAGGGGTAAGCCTGATCAGAATGAATGAGAAAACATCATTAGTAGGTGACACAGACTCCCATTGTGTCTATTCTTCAACCCATACCTTTGATCATATTACCTATGACTAATTAAAAAGGAAGAAAAACTCAGGCCTGATTTATGGGTGAATCTTTATGATATGTTGACACTAGCTAGAAAGGGATAGCTGCTCCATTCCAGTAAATTTAGAAGACTTAAAATCATAGGGAAAATCATCCCAGCGGGCAGAATTCCCCACAGTATAGTCAGTATCATACAAAATAGTTACCCTGCCCTAAATATCTCCTGTGCTTTAATTTTTCAACCATCCTTCTCTCTATCCAATCTTCTACCAACCATGACTTTTTTAATGATCTTTTCTAAAGTATCATGCAGTGGGGATCATACATTATATAGCTGTCTTCTTTTACTTAGCAATATGCATTTAAAATTCATTTTTTGAGTTTAATAATTCATTCCTTTTGTTTTTAATTGTGGCAAAATGTTCATAACATAAAAATTACCATCTTAAACATTTTTAAGTGTATAGATTTTTGGTATTAAGCACAATACATTAAGTACAATACAACCAACACTACCATCTGTCTCCAGAACACTCTTCCTCTTGAAAAACTGAAATTATGTACCATTAAACAATAACTCCCTGACAACCTTTTCTCTCTAAAAGATCATTGTAACAGTTGATTTTCTAGAAGGATAAGCAAACTTGACAACCTTCAACTAGACCACCTAATAAAAAAAGAGAAAAGATTCAAATAAATATATCAGAAATGACTCTCCTGAAAATCTAAATATCACTTATGTAATCATTCAATTCTGGAAAATTCTCATCCTAAACATTTATATTGTTTGTAGGGGCAAAATATAGAAGATTCAAGAGATTGGGGTGTGGGCAATATGGGGATGATTCTGGTTTAAGAATATATGCGTATCATATTGTTATTTTATATGCTATTTATGATTGTATGATAACTCCTTAATAAAAATTTTAAAAAATATATCAGATATGAAAGAGAAGACTTAAGTGGTGGCATGGAAATACAAAGGATCACGAGAAACTACTGTGAACAACTTTACAAATTGGATAACCTCAAAGGAATGGAAAAATTGCCAAACACATACAACTTATTAAGATTGAAACATTAAGGAATAGAAAAAAATTACCAGTCTAATTATGATAAAATTAAAACACTGATTAAAAGTAGACCCTCAAAGAAACTCTCAGGACCTGATGTCTTCACTAGCAAATTCTAACATTTAAAAAATTAATAACATACCTTCTTAAACTCTTCCAAACAATTTGAAGAAGAGGGAATATTTTCAAGCTCATTCTTCAAGGCCCACATTATCTTGATCCCAAAGGTAGACAAGAACACTATTAAGAAAATAACAGGCCAATATACCTGATGAACATAGATGCCAAATTCCCCAATAAAATATTATCAAGATGAATTCAACAGCACATTACAAGGATTATTCATCACAATCAAGTGAAATTTACACTATGACATTCAAGGATTGTTCAAAAACAAATCAATTAATGTGGTGACCACATTAACAGAATGAAGAAAAGAAACTGATCATCTCATGAGCTGCAAAAGAAGCACTGGAAAAAATTCTACATTGTTTCATGATAAGAACTCTCAATAAATGAGGTAAAGAAAGAAAGTACTTCCATATAATAAAGGCCACATAGAACAAGCTCACAGCTAACATCAGACTCAGTGGTGAAAAGTTGAAAACTTTTTCTCTAAGCTCAGAAATGTGACAAGGATGCTCACTTTCTGATGTATTTAATACTATTCAACAAAGTACTGGAAATCCCAACCAGGTAATTAGGAAAGAAAAAGAAAAAGCAGCCAAAGTGGGGAGAAGCCAAATTATCTTCATTTGCAGACAACATGATCATTTATATAGAACATACTCAGACACGACCAAGGTTTGTTAGAACTAATTATCAAATTCAGTAGTATACAAAATTAGTGTGCAAAATCACTAGGGTTTTTATTCACTAATAATGAACTAATTGAAAAATAAATAAAGAAAATTTGTAATTACAATAGCTACAAAAATGAGTCAAGAAGTTGAAAGATCTCCAAAAGCTATAAAATGTTGATGAAAAGTTGTAGAAGATAACAAATAATAGAAATATATCCTGTGTTCACTTCATGGAAAAATATTTTTTAAATGTCCATATAACTTAAATCAATCTAAAAATTGATAGCACTACTATGCCTATCAAAATTCCAGCAACGCAGCAATATCTATGTTCACAGCAGCTCAATTTACAATAGCTAAATTATGGAAATAACCCAGATGTCCCTCACTGGATGAATGGATCTAAAAACTGTGGTACATATATACCATGGAATTTTACACAGCAATTAGAAACAATGATATTGCAGCCTTTGAAGGTAAATGGATGGCTATGGAAGAAATTATGCTGAGTGAAATCAGCATAACTCAGAGAACCAAGGGTCAAATGTCTTCACTCATCTGTGGAGGCTGGAACTAGACCTTGGCCTTTGAGAAAGGAGGTCTATTATCATGTGTTAAATCCGGATAAGTTGTAATGTTATACAACCTAATACATTTTTAGAGATGTTTTGGGAAGGGGAAGGGAGGGATAAGGGTGGGTAATTGGGGGGGTACTCTTAGGAGTAGATCTAATCTTCAAAATCTATATACATATGATATTATTTTGTTAAAAACTTATATGATTATTCAACAAATAAATTTCTCAATAAAAGTTCCAATGACACATTTTACAGAAATAGTAAAAAAATTTCCTAAAACTTTTTAGAACCAAAGACTCCAAATAGCCAAAGCAACCTTCAACAAAAGTAATACAAATCTGGAGCTGTCATTCTGCTTGACCTCAAACTTTATTACAATGCTATCATGTAATTAGTATAGTGTAAAAATAAAACATGAAGTCCAGGAAAACAGAAATAAACCCATGTATGGATCAAAAATTTATTTTGACAATGATACAAAAACTA